>PJEM01015409.1:0-30145 GCA_004023845.1 Helogale parvula
TTATAGGTCTAACAGGAGAGACGTGGCAGGGGACCATGGGGAGAGGGAAGGGGAAAGAGAGCAGAGAAGAGTGAAGGATACAGATCATGGGAGACTACTGAATACTGAAGATGAACCATGGACTGAAAGGGGAGGGGGAGGGAGGGAAGGGGTGATGGTCATGGTGGGGGGCACCTGTGGGGAGAAGCACTGGGTGTTATATGGAAACCAATTTGACAATAACCTTTATAAAAAAATAAAAATAAATAAAACTTACAAGAGACAGAATGCTAGTCAAAGTGATGAAATGGAGGAACTTTCCTCAAAAGAAATTCCAGGAAGAAGTGACAGCTAAAAAATCAGTCAAAACAGATATTAGCCACATAACTGAGGAAGAATTTAGAACAATAGGGATGAAATTAATCAGTGGGCTTGAAAAAGGCATAGAAGACAGCAGAGATGCTATTGCTACAAAGATCATGGATCATAAAAATAGTAATGATGACCATTTGTAGCTAAGTGGATATACATTGAGGGTGTCATGGTAAGCGAAATAAGTCAGGTAGAGAAGGATAGATACCATATATTTTCATTCATAGGTCTAACAGGAGAGACCTGGCAGGGGACCATGGGGAGAGGAAGGGGCAAAGAGAGTGGGGGAGAGTGAGGGACACAGATCAAGGGAGTCTACTGAATACTGAGAACGAACCTTGGAATGAAGGGGGAGGGGGAGGGAGGGAGGAGGGTGATGGTCATGGTGGGGGGCACTTGTGGGGAGAAACACTGGGTGTTATATAGAAAACAATTTGACAATAAACTGTTAAAAATAGTAATGATGAAATAAAGTGTGCTATAAACGGGGTGCATAATAAATGGAGGTGGCCACTGTACAGATTGAAGAGGCAGAAAGTAGAATAGGCAAATTAGAAGATACAATTATAGAAAAAGAGGAAGAAAAAAAAGAGGGAAAAAGAGAGATATATTGATCCAGGAGCACAAAACGACTATTTGAGAACTGAGTAATTCAATCAAACAGAACAATATATGTATCATAGGAATTCCAGAATAAGAAAAGAGAGAAAGGGGAAGGGGTACTTGAACATATTATAGCCAAGAATTTTCACAATCTGGGCAAGGAAACAGACATTGAAATCAAAGAGGTACAGAGAACTCCACTCAAATATAACTTGAGTCCATTTTCTACATGAAAAATCATAGTGAAACTGGGAAAATATAAGGATAGAGAGATAATTCTGAAAACAGCTGGAGATAAAAGGTTCCTAACATACAAAAGGTGACACATCAGGGTAATAGCAAACCTATCTACTGAAACTTGGCAGGCCAAGAAGGAATAGCAAGAAATCTTCAATATGATGAACAGGAAACTATGCAGCCAATAATCCTTTATCTAGCAAGCCTGTCATTCAGAATAGAAGGAGAGATAAAAATTTTCCCAAACAAACAAAAATTGAAGGAATTCATCACCACTAAATCAGCACTACAAGAAGTCCTAAGGGGGACTCTATGAGGGAAATGTTGCATGGAACACAAAGTACCAGAGACACCACAACAATAATTCATCCTAAAGAGAACACAATGACTCTAAGCCCATATTTTTGGGGGTTCCTGGGTATCTCAGTAGAATAAATGTCCTGCTTTAACTCAGGCAATGATCTCACAGTTCGTGGGATCGAACCCTGCATCAGGCTCTGTGATGAACACTTGCTCAGAGCCTGGAGCCTCCTTCATATTCTGTGTCTCCTTCTCTCTCTGCCTTTCCCTGCTAATGCATTGTCTCACTCTATCTCTCAAAAAAATAAATGTATTAAAAAATTTAAACCCATATTTTTTCAATAATAGCACTGAATGTAAATAGACTAAATGCTCCAATCAAAAACATAGGGTATCACAATGGATAAAAAAATATCAATCTATTTGCTGTTTTAGAAGAGACTCATTTTAGAACTGAGGACACCTTCAGATTGAAAGTGAGGGGATGGAGAAATATCTATCTTGCTTCTGGAAGTCAAAAGAAAGCTGGAGTAGCCATATTTGTATCAGTCAAATTGACTTTAAATTTAAAGCTGTAACAAGAGATGAAGAAGGGCGTTATATAATAATTACAGGGTCTCTCCATCAGGAAGAGATAACAATTATAAATTGTTTATGCACTGAATGCGGGTGCACCCAAATACATAAAACAATAAAAAACATAAGGAATCTTATTGATAAGAATGTGCTAATTGCACAGGACATTAATACTCCACTTACAGCAAGGGATAGTTCAAATAAACAGAAAATCGCTAAAGATAAAATGGACCTGTATTACACTTGGACGAGATGGACTTGACAGATATATTTAAAACTCTACATCCTGAATCTATGGAATAGACTTTCTCTTAGAGTGCACATGGTACATTCTCTAGGTAGATCACATACTGGGTCATAAGGCAGCCCTCAATGAATATAAAAGACTTGTGATCATACATGCACCCTTCAGATCACAAGGTTATGAAATTTGAAATCAACCACATGAAAAAGTCAGGGAAATCTGCAAAAATATGGAGATAAAAGATGACCCTACTAAATTATAAATGGTTAAACCGGGGAATTAGAGAAGAAATAAAAAACTATGGAAACAAATGAAAATGAAAATACAACAGTCCAAAGTCTTTGGGATGTATCAAAGGCAGTACTGAGAGGAAAGAACATTGTACTCCAGGCCTATTTCAAGAAACTAGAAAGAGCGCAAATTCAAAATCTAACAGAGCACCTACTGGAACTAGAAAGGAAGCATCAAGAGCACTCTAAACCCAGCAGAAGAAAAGAAATAATAAAGATCAGGGCAGAAATAAACAATATAGAATCCGACAGAACCAAGAGTTGGTTTTGAAAAAATAAACCAAATCGATAAACCTCTAGCCAGGCTCCTCAGAAAGAAAAGAGAGAGCACTCAGATAGACAAAATCAAGAACGAAGAAGGATCTATTACAACCAATCCCTTAGAAATACAAGCAATCATCAGAGATTACTATGAAAAACTATATGCCAACAAACTGGACAACACAGAAGAAAAGGAAAAATTCCTAAATACACATGCACTACCAAAATTCAAGCCGGAAGAGATAGAAAGCATGAATAGACCGATAACCAGTGAAGAAACTGAATCCGTTATCAAAAATCTCCCAACGAATAAGAGCCCAGGGCCAGATGGCTTCCCAGGGGAATTCTACCAGACATTTAAAGCACAGCTCATACCCATTCTTCTAAAAGTATTAAAAAAAATAGAAGGAAAGGTTCCAAACTCATTCTACGAAGCCAGCATCACAATGATACCCAAACGAGACAGAGACACAGCCAAAAAAGAGAACCACAGACCAATATCCTGAATGAGGATAGATGCAAAAATACTCAACAAGATACTAGCAAATCGAATTCAACAGCATGTAAAAAGAATAATCGATCATGATCAAGTGGGATTCATTCCTGGGTTACAGAGACGGTTCAATATCCGCAAATTCATCAATGTGATCCATCACATTAACAAAAGAAAGGATAAATACCATATGATGCTGTCGATAGATGCAGAAAAAGCATTTGACAAAATACAGCACCCTTTCTTAATAAAAACCCTTGAGAAAGTCGGAATAGAAGGAGCTTACCTAAACATTATAAGAGCAATTTATGAAAAACCCACAGCTAATATCATCCTCAATGGGGAAAAACTGAGAACTTTCCCCCTGAGATCAGGAACACGACAGGGGTGCTCACTCTCACCACTGTTGTTTGACATAGTGCTGGAAGTCCCAGCATCAACAATCAGACAACAAAAAGAAATAAAAGGCATCAGAATTGGCAAGGAAGAAGTCAAACTTTCACTTTTTGCAGATGACATGATACTCTACATGGAAAACCCAGCAGACTCCAGGAGAAGCCTTCTAGAACTGATCCATGAATTCAGTAAAGTTGCAGGATACAAAATCAACGTACAGAAATCAGTTGCATTCCTTTGCACCAATAATGAAGCAGCTGAAAGAGAAATCAAGAAACTGATCCCATTCACGATTGCATGAAAAACCATCAAAACCTAGGAGTAAATTTAACCAAGGATATAAAAGACCTATATGATGAAAACTATAGAAAGCTTATGAAAGAGATTGTAGAAGACACCAAGAAATGGAAAAATATTCCCTGATCATGGATCGGAAGAATAAACATTGTGAAAATATCATTACTACCCAAAGCAATCTACACATTCAATGCAATCCCCATCAAAATTGTACCAACATTCTTCTCAAAGCTAGAACAAACTATCCTCAAATTCGTATAGAACCACAAAAGACCCCGATTAGCCAAAGTTATATTGAAGAAGAAAACCAAAACGGGAGGCATCACAATCCCAGACTTTAGCCTCTACTACAAAGCTGTCATCATCAAGACAGTATGGTATTGGCACAAAAACAGACATATAGACCAATGGAATAGAATAGAGATCCCAGAACTGGACCCACGAATGTACGGTCAATTAATTTTTGACAAAGCAGGAAAGAGTATGCAATGGAAAAAAGACTGCCTCTTTAGCAGGTGGTGCTGGGAGAACTGGACAGCAACATGCAGAAGAATGAAAGTAGACCACTTTCTTACACCATACACAAAAATTAACTCAAAATGGCTCAAGGACCTGAATGTGAGACAAGAAACCATCAAAACCCTAGAAGAGAAAGTAGGAAAACACCTCCTAGACCTCCACTGCAGCAATCTCCTACTTGACACATCCTCAAAGGCAAGGCAAAATAAAGCAAAAGTGAACTCTTGACACTTCATCAAGATAAAAGGCTTCTGCAAGGCAAAGGAAAACAGTCAAGAAAACTAATAGGCAACCGACAGAATGGGAAAAGATAGTTGCAAATGACATATCAGATAAAGGGCTAATATCGAAAATATACAAGGAACTCACCAAACTTCACACTCACAAAACAAATAACCCAGTGAAGAAATGGGCAGAAGACATAAACAGACACTTCTCCAAAGAGGACATCCAGATGGCCTACAGGCACATGAAATGATGCTCAACATCACTCATCATCAGGGAAATACAAATCAAAACCACACTGAGATACCACCTCACGCCAGTCAGAGTGGCTAAAATGAATAAATCAAGAGACTATAGATGCTGGTGAGGGTGTGGAGAGATGGGCACCCTCCTACACTGTTGGTGGCAATGTAAACTGGTGCAGTCGCTCTGGAAAACAGTGTGGAGTTTCCTCAAAAAACTATCCATAGAACTCCCTTATGACCCAGCAATGCTATTGCTGGGGATTTACCCAAGAGAGACAGACATGCTGATGGATAGGAGCACATGTACCCCAATGTTCATAGCAGCAATGTCAACAATAGCCAAAACATGGAAAGAGCCTAAATGTCCATCACCTGATGAGGGGATCAAGAAGATGTGGTATATATACACGATGGAGTACTACATGGCAATGAGAAAGAATGACATATGGCCACTTGTAGGAAAGTGGATGGACCTTGAGGGTCTCATGCTGAGCGAAGTAAGCCAGGCAGAGAAGGACAGAAACCATATGTTTGCACTCATAGGTCTAACAGGAAATCAGGAGAAACCTAATGGAGAACAAGGGGGAGCGGAGGAGGGAGAGAGAGTTGGGGAGAGAGAGGGATGCAAAACTTGAGAGACTATTGAATGCTGAAAATGAACTGAGAGTTGAAGGGGAAGTGGGAAGGGGGAAAATCGGTGGTGGTGATGGTGGAGGGCACTTATGGGGAAGAGCACTGGGTGTTGTATGGAAAACAATTTGACAATAAAATATTATGGAAAAAAAGGAAAGAAATGGAAAACATACCAACAAAATGAATTATCATAAATATTGTTAAAATGTCAATACACCCAAAGCAATCTATACATTCAATGCAATCCCAGTCAAAATCACACCGTCATACTTCTCAAAGCTAGAGTAAACTATCCTAAAATTTGTATGGAACCACAAACAACCCTGAATAGTCAAAGTAATATTGCAGAAAACCAATACAGGAGGCATCAAAGTCCCAGACTTTAACCTCTACTACAGATCTATAATCATCAATAGATGATTGGCACAAAAACAGACACATGGACCAATGGAATAAAATAGAGAACCCAGAACTGGACCCACAAATGTAAGCCCAATTAATCTTTGATGAAGCTGGAAATAATATCTAATGGAAAAATGACAGCCTCTTTAACAGATGATGCTGTGAGATCTGGACAGCATCATGCAGAAAAATAAAACTAGACCACTCTCTTATTACATCGTACACAAAAATAAACTCAACATGGATGAAGGACCTGAATGTGAGACAGGAAACCATCACAACCCTACTGGAGAGAACAGGAAACAATCTCCTTGATATCAGCCGCAGCAATCTCTTACTAGACACATCTCCAAAGGCAAGCGAATCAGGAGAAAAAATGAACTATTGGGACCTCATCAAGATAGAAATCTTCTGCACTGCAAAGGAAACAATCAGTAAAACTAATAGCCAACCAATTGAATAGGAAAAAGATAGTTGTAAATGACATATCTGATAAAGGGCTGGTATCCAAAATCTATAAAGAAGCCACCAGACTCCACACCAGAACAACAAATAATCCAGTGAAGAATGGGCATGAATAGACACTTCTCCAAAGAGGACATCCAGATGGCCAACAGGCACATGAATCTATGCTCAGCATCAATCATCATCAGGGAATTACAAATCAAAACCACACTGAGATACCACTTCACGCCAGTAATAGTGGCTAAAATGAACAAGTCAGGAGACAACAGATGCTGGCAAGGATGTGGAGAAACTGGTACCCTCCTACACTGTTGGTGGTAATGTAAACTGTTGTATCCACTCTGGAAAACAGTGTGGAAGTTCCTCAAAAAACTATCAATAGAACTCCCCTATGACCCAGCAATAGCACTGCTAGGAATTTACCCAGGGGATTCAGGTGTGTTGATGCATAGGGGCACATGTACCCCAATGTTTATAGAAGCACTTTCATCAATAACCAAATCATGGAAAGAGCCTAAGTGTCCATCAAGTGACAAATAGATCAAGAAGATTTGGGTTATCTATACATTGGAATACCACATGGCCATGAGAAAGAATGAAATCTATCCATTTGTAGCAATGTGGATGGGACTCAAGGGTGTCCTGCTAAGTGAAATAAGTCAGGCATAGAAAGACAGATAACACATGTTTTCACTCATATGTGGAACACGAGAAACTTAACAGAAAGTCATAGGGGAGGGGAATGGGAAAAATAGTTGCGGAGAGAGAGGGAGGCAAACCATAAGAGACTCTCAAATACTGAGAACAACCTGAGGGCTGATGGGGGTGGAAGAGAGGGGAAAATGAGTGATAGCCATGGAAAAGTGCACTTGTTGGGATGAGTACTGGATGTTATATGGAAAACAACTTGACAATAAATGATTTTTAAAGATTTTAAAATGTATTTATGAATTTATCTAATAAAATACTACTTTAAAAAAGTTAAAAATGAATAAATAAAATTAAAAATGCTATAACTGAGATGTAATCTCAAATACATGCCATGACAGTGAGAAGGATGAAGCACAGTAGCGAATCAGTGATATAGAAGATAAAATTATGGAAAGTAATGAAGGTAGACAGAAAAGCCGAAGATCACAATACAAGCCTTACAGAACTCAGCATCTTATTAAAGAGGAATAACACTTGTATCACAGGAGTCCCAGAAGAGGAAGAGGAGAAAAAAGGGTGAAAATTTATATGAGCAAATTATCGCTAAAATTTTCCATAATCTGTGGAAGGATACAGACATCAAAATCCAAGAAGCGCAGAACTCCCATTAAATTCATCAAGAGCCATTCATCATCAAAGCATATCATAGTCCTACTCACGAAAATACTCAATCAGAGGAATAATCCTGAAAGCAGCAAGCTAAAGAAAGTCCATGACCTACAAGGGAATATAGGTCAGGTTCCCAGCAGATCGTACCATGGAAAAGTGGCTGGTCAAAAAGTAGTGGCACGATATTTTCATTGTGCTGAATTTGAAAAATACGCTGCCAACAGTTCTTTATCCTGCAAGACACAATTCACAATAGAAAGAGAGATAAAGAGCCTCCCAGAAAAACAAAAATGAAAGGAGTTTGTGACCATTAAACTAGCCCTGCAAGAAGTTTTAATAGGGACTCTTTGTGTGGAGAAAAAGAAAACAAATAAAACACCAAATTTAGAAAAAGACTAGAAACTACCAGAAAACATTACCAGAAACACAAACTGTACACACAATGGCATTAAATTCATATCTTTCAATAATCACTCTGGGTATAAATGGACTAATAGTCCAATCAAAATACATAGGGTATCAGAATGGATAACAACAACAAAAATCCATCTATATGCTGCCACAAGAGACTCATTGTAGATACAGGGATGCCTGCAGATGTAAAATGAGGGAATGGAGAACCATATATCATAATAATGAACACCAAAAGAAAGCCTCAGTAGCCATACTTATATCAGAGAAACTAGATTTGAAAGTAAATATTGTAACAAGGGATGAAGAAGGGCATTATAAAATAATTAAAGGATCTATCCATCAAGAAGATATAACATTTGAAAATATTCATGTCCCCTACTTGAAAGTACACAAATATAAAAATCCGTTCCTAACAAACATAAACTGACTGATAATAATACAATAATAGTAAGTTACTTTAACCCCCTACCTAAACAATGGACATATCATCTAAGCAGAAAATCAAAAAGGAAACAATGGCTCTGAATGACACACTGGACTAGATGGATTGAACAGATATATTCCCAACATTTCATCCTAAAGCAGCAGAATACACATTATTCTCAAGGGCATGTGCAACATTCTGTTTCATTTCTATACACCAATAATGAAACAGCAGAAAATGAAATCAAGAAATTTATCCTAGTTACAGTGGCATAAAAACAGTAAGGCAGCTAGGAATAAACTAATGTAAAGAGTTAAATTATCTGTACTCTGAAAACTTGGAAAATTTATTAAAGAATTGATGACAACACAAAGAACTGAAAAGGTATTCCTTGATCATGGATTAGAAGAACAAACACAAAGCAATCTACACATTTAATGCAAGGCCTATCAAGATACTACCAGCATTATCACACAGTTATAATGAACAATCCCAAAATTTGTATGGGACCAGAAAATATCTTGAAGAGCCAAAGCAATCTTGAAAAAGAAAAACAAAGCTGGAGGAATCACGATTCTGCATTTCAAGTTATATTACAAAGCTGTAGTAATCAAGAAAGTATTGTACTGGCATAGAAACAGACATATAGATCAATGGAACAGAATAGAAAACCCAGAAATGGACCTACAACTATATGGTCAACTCATCATTGACAAAGCAGTAAAGAGTATCCAAAGGAAATAAGACAATTTCTTTAAAAAATGTTGTTGGGAAAACTGGATGGAGACATGCAGAAGAATGAAAGTAGACCACTTTCTTTCACTACACACAAAAATAAATTCAAAATGTATGAAAGACCTAAATGTGAGACAGGAATCCATCAAAACCTGGAGCAGAACACAGGCATCCACCACTTTGACTTTAGCTGCAACAACTTCTTACTAGACATATTGCAGAAGTCAAGGGAAACAAAAGCAAACATGGGCTATTGGGACCTCATCATGATAAAAAACTTTTGCACAGCAAAGTAAATAATCAACAAAACTAAAAGCAACCTATGGAATGGGAGAAGATATTCACAAATGACATATCTGTTAGAGGATTAGTATTTAAAATCTGTAAATAGCTTATCAAACTCAACACCCAAAAAACAAATAATTCAGTGATGAAATGGGAAAAAGATAGGAACAGACGCTTTTCCAAAAAGGAAATCTGGAGAGCTAATGGACACTTGAAAATATATTTAACCTCACTCATCATCAGGGAAATACAAGTCAAAACCACGTTGAAATACTGTCAGAATGGCTAAAATTAACAACACAGGAAACAACAGATATTGGCAAGGATGTGGAGAAAGGGGAACACTCTTCCGCTGTTACTGGGAATGAAAACTGGTGAGCCCACTGTGGAGAACAGTATGGAGGTTCCTAACACAAAATAGAACTATGCTGAGCACATATACCCCAATGTTCATAGTTGCACTTTCTACAATAGCCAAATCATGGAAAGACCCTAAATATCCATCACCTGATGAATGGATCAAGAAGATGTGGTTTAACTGTACAATGGAATACTACATGGCAATGAGAAAGAATGGAATCTGGCCATTTGTAGCAAAGTGAACGGAACTCGAGTGTGTCATACTAAGTGAAATAAGTCAGGCAGAGAAAGAAAGATACCATATGTTTTCACTCATAAGTCTAACAGAAGAAACCTAACAGAGGAACATAGGGAGGTGAAAGGGGAAAGAGAGTTGGGGAGAGAGAGGGATGCAAAACCTGAGAGACTATTGAATACTGAAAATGAACCGAGGGTTGAAGGGGGAGTGGGAGGGGGAAAAGAGGTGGTGGTAATGGAGGAGGGCACTTGTGGCGAAGAGCACTGGGTGTTATATGGAAACCAATTTGACAATAAACTATTAAAAATAATAATAATAAAATAAAAGTAAAAAAAAAATAGAACTATGCTATGTCCCAGCAATTGCACTGTTAGGTATTTACCTAATGGATACAAAAACACAGGTTCAGAGGTGTACAGGCACCCCAATGTTTGTAGTAGCATTATCAATAGTAGCCAAACTATGGAGAAAGCCCAAATGTCTATTGACTGATGAATGTATAAAGATGTGGCATAACAGCGAGGAGCCAAGATAGTGAGGAAGATGGGAACTCTGTAAACTTTGTCTGCCCCATCTATCAAACTGAGAAGGACATTACACTTATCTGCTAGAGTGGAAGGAGAAAATAAAGACTCCAGAAAGAAGACAACCTCAAAGGTGCCTGAGTGAGTGAGTGCGAACTGGGGAGATTGGAAAACGGACCATCCCAAGAGGGGCAGGAGAGGTGGGAGCCCCAGCCCAACACAGGGAAGCATGCAGAGCCCATGAGTGACAAAGGGAAGAGAAAGAGAAACTGAAAACGCTCATAGGACTGTCTCTAGAGAAGAGGAAAAAAAAGTTTAACCTGGCACGGAGAGAAAAACTTTCACTCCATATATAACTTCTGGGCAGCGTGAATCCTGAATCCTGGGTGGCACAAGGAAAAAAAGAGCCCCCACCCCAGAGCGATCCTGGCAGGGAGTTGGCAGCAGCAGTAGCGGCAGAGGTGGTGGCTGCAGGGGCATGCACATCCACTGCAGCTGAGAGAGCTCGCGCCTCATTTCCGGCAGCACACCCCGCCTCATGCAGCAGCAGCTCGAATCCCTGCCAGCACCAAGAGAAACTGTTCCCTCACCCTACGCTATCCCAGCTGGGAGTTGGTGGGGGCAGCCTGGGCAGGGGAGTTCACTTCGCCTCCTATAGTGCACCTCGCCTCCTGTAGGAGCAAGGTAAAGCCCAGCTGGCGCCAAGAAAAGCAGCTCCCTCCCTGTACAAGATCCGGCTAAGAAGCCAGCCATCAAAGCAAGTACATCTCATCTGTGGTAGCATAAAAGTCCATGGACTAGGATTCTGAAGTGAGGCAGGCCTGGAAAATACAGCTTGGCTCAGCAGAGCACAAGGAGATCTGACTCCTAAGAGTGGCTTGCAGCACTCAGTTCCAGAGGAGCTTAGGGTGCCACCATTCTACTCTCCACAACCATCAAAGTGGGGTCTCACAGAGTAACCCTCAAGACCTACTTACACCAAGACATGCCTATCTGCTAGGGGGAGCTGCTGCTTCTTTTTGTACGTATTTTTTTATGGTTATTACTTTTTTGCCTTTTTTTAATAATTTTTTAAAATTTTTACTCTTTATTTTCCTTTTTCCTTTCTCCCTCTTTTTTTTTCTCTTGCCATCCAGATATATTCTCCCTTATCTAATCTTTATCACTCCCTTTGACTGGTTATACACTGTAAGAGAGTCCATTGTCCTTTGATGTCTCTGCCCCCCCCCCAATTTTATTTTCTCTTCTTTTCTTCTCTTTGCACTCCCTATCTTTTCTTTTCTTCCTTTCCCCAATTTAATTTGTTTGTTTGTTTGTTTGTTTGATTTGTCTGTGAGATTGCATGATTTCTGTTCCCTGTGTGTTTGTCTGTTTTCCTTTTCAGAGTTACCCCAAGAAACACGCCAAAGTACACATGATGGAGAGTCCCAAATATCGCTGAGTATGGAAATAAAATAATCAGAGGCACAAGAAGAGAAACTGAGAGACACCATTAAAAAAACATGTCCTGAAACGACAGGCCCAGGACAGTCAATAAGCTTCCTTAAAAGAGCAATACTAACAGGGGCACGGTGCACAACGAGCTTTTAAAACTGACGAGAGACAGAAAAATAGGCAATATGACAAAATGAAAGAATTCTCCACTAAAGAAACTCCAGGAAGAAGTCACAGCCACAGAACTGCTCAAAACAGATCTAAACAAAATAACTGAACAAGAATTTAGAACAATTGTTATAAAATTAATCGCTGGGCTTGAAAAAAGCATCAGAGAGGCTACAGAGGCAATGACTAGGGATATTCAAAATTTGTCTGATGAGTTTAAAAAAAGGCCTTAAATGAGGTGAAAAATAAAATGGATGCAGCCACCTCATGGAAGGAAGAGGCAGAGAGAAGAATATGTGAATTAGAAGATATAGTTATAACAAAAGAGGAAGCTGAAAAAAAAAGAGAGAAATTTGATCCAGGAGCAGGAAAGGAAAATTCCAGACCTGAGTGATACAATCAAAAGGAACAACACTCTTATCATAGGAATTCCTGAAGAGGAAGAAAGAGAGAGAGAGGTCCTGAAGGGGTACTAGACCAAATTATAACTGAGATTTCCCGAATATGGGAAAAGAAATAGACATTCAAATTCAAGAGGCACATATCCCTTAAGACGTAATTGAAATTGGCCTTTGACACGACATATCATAGTGAAACTGGAAAAGGGGAAACCTATCAGAGTGGTTACAGACCTATCTAATGAAACTTGGCAGGCCAGGAAGGAATGGCAGGAAATCTTCAAAGTGATGAACAGAAAAAATATCCAGCCAAAAATCCTTTATCCAGCAAGCCTGTCATTCAAAATAAGAGAGATAAGGTGTTACCAAATGAACAAAAATTGAGAGAATTCATGACTTCCAAACCAGCCCTAAAAGAAATCCTAAGAGGGACTCTATGAGAGAAATGTTACAAAGAATACAATGTACCAGAGACACCACTAGAAACATGAGCTCTACGGAGAAAAAAATGACTCTAAACCCACACTTTTCAATAATAACACTGAATGCAAATGGATCGAATGTTCCAACTGAACAATACAGGTTAACAGAATGAAAAAAAAAAAAAAAACAAAATTCATCTATTTGCTGTCCACAAGAGACTAATTTTAGACCTGAAGACACCTTCAGATTGAAAGTAAAGGGATGGTGAAATAGCTATCATGTGACTGGAAGCCAAGAGAAAGCTGGGGTAGCCATACTTATATCAGACAAACTGGATTTAAAGTAAAGGCAGTAACAAGACATGAAGAAGGATATTATATAATGATTACAGGGTCTCTCCATCATGAAAAGCTAACAATGATAAACATCTATGCGCCAAATTCGGGAGCGCCCAAATACATGAAACAAATAATCACAGGCACAAATAATCTTATTGATAAGAATGTGCTAGGGGGGCTTGTGTGGCTCAGTCGGTTAAGCAGCTGGCTTCAGCTCAGCTCATGATCTCATGGTTCATGGGTTCGAGCCCTGCATTGGGCTCTGGGCTGATACCTAGCTCAGAGCCTGGAGCCTGCTTCAGGTTCTGTGACTTCCTCTTTCTCTGACCTGCCCCTGTTCACACTGTCTCTCTCTGTCTCTCAAAAATAAATAAAAAAGACAAAAAAATTAGAATGTGCGAATTGCAAGGGACTTTAATACTCCACCAACAACAATGGATAGATCAACCAGACAAAAAAAAAGTCACTAAAGAAATAATGGACCTGAAAGACACATTGGAACAGATGGAATTGATAGTTATATTTAGAACTCTGCATCCTGAAGTTAGGACATTCAACATCTTTTCAACTTCACATGGCACTTTCTGAAAGATAGATCACATACTGGGGTATAAAGCAGCCCTCCATTAATACAAATAAATTGGAATCATACCATGTACACTTTCAGACCACAAAACTTGAAATGTACCACAGGAAAAATTATGGAAAACCTCCAAAAATGTGGAGGTTAAAAAACACCCTACTAAAGAATGATTTGGTTAATCAGGCAATTAGAGAAGAAATTTAAAAATATATGGAAACAAATGAAAACAAAAATACAACAATCCAAAATCTCTGGGACGCAACAAAGGGAGTCCTAAGAGGAAAGTATATTGCAATCCAGGCCAATCTCAACAAACTAGAAAAAGCACACATTCAAAATCTAGCAGAGCACTTAATGGAACTAGAAGGGGAGCAGCAAGGGCACCCCAAACCCAGCAGAAGAAAAGAAATAATAAATATCAGGGCAGAAATAAACGACATAGAATCCAAAAAACAGTCAAGCAGATCAATGAAACCAAGAGTTGGTTCTTTGAAAAAATAAACAAAATTGATAAACTTCTAGCCAGGCTCCTCAGAAAGAAAATATAGAGCACCCAAATAGACAAAATCATGAATGAAAATGGACCTATTACAAACAATCCCTTAGAAATACAAGCAACCTTTAGAAATTATTTTGAAAAAACTATATGCCAACAAATTGGACAACACAGAAGAAATGGACAAATTCATAAACATACATGCACTACCAAAATTCAAACTAGAAGAGAAAGCTTGAATAGACCGATAACCAGTGAAGAAATCGAATCTGTTATCAATCAAAAAATCTCCCAATGAATAAGAACCCAGGGCCAGATGGCTTCCCAGGGGTTTTTTTACCAGACATTCAAAGCAGAGCTGATACCCATTCTTCTCAAACTATTCCAAAAAATAGAAATAGAAGGAAAACTTCCAAAGTCATTCTATGAAGCTAACATCACCTTAGATACCCAAACCAGACAGAGACCCAGCAAAAAAAGGGAACTACAGACCAATATCCTTAATGAATACAGATGAAAAAATACTCAACAAGATACTAGCAAATCGAATTCAACAGCATATAAGAAGAATTATCCATCATGATCAAGTGGGATTCATTCCCGAGTTACACGGCTGCTTCAATATTTGCAGATCCATCAATGTGATACATCACATTACCAAAGAAAAGATAAAAAACATATGACCCTGTCGATAGATGCATAAAAAGTATTTGACAAAATACAGCACCCTTTCTTAATAAAAACCTTTGAGAGTCCCGGAAGAGAAGGAACTTACCTAAACATTATAAAAGCAGTTTTTGAAAAGCCCACAGCTAATATCATCCTCAATGGGGAAAAACTGAGAGCTTTCCCCCTGAGATCAGCAACATGACAGGGTGTCCAGTCTTACCAATCTTGTTTAACATAGTGCTGATAGTCCTAGCATCAGCAATCGGAAAACAAAAGAAAACAAAAGGCATGAAAATTGGCAAAGAAGAAGTCAAACTTTCCCTTTTCGCAGATGACATAATACTCTACATGGAAAACCCAATCGACTCCAACAGAAGCCTTCTAGAACAGATCGATGAATTCAGTAAAGTTGCAGGGTACAAAATCAATGTAAAGAAATCAGTTGCACACACAGTAATATAGAAGCAGTAGAAAGAGAAATCAAGACATGGATCCCATTCAAAATTGCATGAAAAACCACAAAGTACCTAGGAATAAATCTAACCAAGGATGTAAAAGACCTATATGATGAAAACTATAGAAAACCTATGAAAGAAATTGAAGAATATACCAGGACATGGAAAAATATTCCATGCTCATAGATCGAAAGAATAAACATTATGAAAATATCATTACAATTCAAAGCAATCTACACATTCAATGCAATCCCCGTCAAAATTGCACCAGCATTCTACTCAAAGCTAGAACAAGCTATCATCAAATTTGTATGGAACCACAAAAGTCCCCAAATAGCCAAAGTAATATTGAAGAAGAAAACCAAAATGGGAGGCATCACAATCCCAGACTTTAGCCTCTACTACAAAGCTGTCATCATCAAGACAGTATGGTATTGGCACAAAAACAGACACATAGATCAGGGGAATAGAATAGAGATCCCAGAACTGGGCCCACAAATGTATGGTCAATTAATTTTTGACAAAGTAGGAAAAAGTATCCAAAGGAAAAAAGACTGCCTCTTTAGCAGATGGTGCTGGGATAACTGTACAGCAACCAGCAGAAGAATGAAATTAGACCACTTTCTTACACCATACACAAAAATTAACTCAAAATGGCTCAAGGACCTGAATGTGAGACAGGAAACCATCAAAACCCTCGAGGAGAAAGTAGGAAACAACCTCCTTGACCTCAACCTCAGCAATTTCCTATTCGACAAATCCCCAAAGGCAAGAGAAGTGAAAGCAAAATTGAACTATTGGTACCTCATCAAGATTAAAAGCTTCTGCAATGCAAAGGAAACAATCGAGAAAACTAATGGAAAAAGATAGTTGCAGATGACATATCAGATAAAGGGCAAGTTTACAAAATCTACAAGGAACTCCCCATACTCCACACCCCAAAAATGAATAATCCAGTGAAGACGTGGGCAGAAGTCATAAACAGTTTTCCAAAGAGGACATCCAGATGGCCTACAGGCACATGAAACGGTGCTCAACATCACTTATCATCAGGGAAATACAAATCAGAACAACACTGCGTTACCACCTCATGCCAGTCAGAGTGGCTAAAATGAACATTTCAAGAGACTATAGATGCTAGGGAGGATGTGGAGAAACGGGCACTCTCCTACACTGTTGGTGGGAATAGAAACTAGTGTAACCATTCTGGAAAACAGTGTGGAGGTTCCTCAAAAAACTATCGATTTAACTCCCCTATGACCCAGCAATAGCACTGCTAGGAATTTATCCAAGGGATACAGAAGTGCTGACACATATGGGCACATGTACCCCGATGTTCATAGAAGCACTGTCAACAATAACCAAATCATGGAAAGACCCTAAATGTCCATCACCTGATGAATAGATAAATAAGATGTGTTATATATATATATATATATATATATATATATATATATATATATACACACACACACACATATATATACAATGAAGTATATATATATTTTCTCATATGGCAATGAGAAAGAATGAAATATGGCATTTGTGGCAAGGTGGATGGACCTTGAGGGTGTAATGCTAAGCGAAGTAAGTCAGGCGGAGAAGGACAGATACCATATGTTTGCACTCATAGGTCTAACAGGAGAAGAGGAGAAACCTAATGGAGAACCATGGGGAGGGGAAGGGGGGAAGAGATTTGGGAGAGAGAGGGACGGAAAACCTGAGAGACTACTGAATACTGAAAATGAACCGAGGGTTGAAGGGGGAGCGGGAAGGGAGGTTATGGTAATGGAGGATGGCACTTGTGGGGAAGAGCACTGGGTGTTATATGGAAACCAGTTTGACAAACTATGAAAAAAAAAGATGTGGTATATTCATATAAAATGAATATTACTTAGCCATCAGAAGAAATAAAATCTGCCTTTTCAACAGTATAGATGGAGCTAGAATGTATTATAAAAAGCAAAAGAAGTCAGTCAGAGTAAGACAAATACCATGTAATTTTATTCATATGTGGAATTTAAGAAACAAAACACATGAGTACATGGAAGTGGGAAAAAGGGGAAGAGAAGGTCAAAAACCACAAGGGACTCTTAATGATAGAGAGAAAATTGAGGGTTGATTGTAGGAGGTGTGTTGGAGAGGGGTGATATGGGTGATTCGTGTTAAAAAGGTCACTTTTGGGGATAGCTTTGGATGCTGTATGTAAATGATAAATCACTGAATTCTACTCGTGAAACCAGTATTGTGCTGTATGTTAACTGACCAAAATTTAAATTAAAAATAAAAGATGCTTTCTACACACACACACACACACACACACACACACACACACATGACATTCAACATCTATTCATGATAAAAACCCTCAACAAAGTAGGTTCAGAATTAAAATACCTCAACTTAACAATGGCCATATATGAAAAACCCACTATGAACATAACACTTAATGATAGAAAATAGTGCTTTTATCCTGCAGTCAGGAGCAAGACACAGATTTCAACTCTCTCCACTCTTTCAATATAGTACTAGAAGTTCTAGCCATAGTAATATTACAAGAAAATGAAATAAAAGGTAACACAGTATCCACATTGGTAACACAGTGGTTAAACTTTCATTCACTATTTAAAGATGACATGATTATATATATATATATATATATATATATATATATATATATATATATGTGTGTGTGTGTTTGTGTGTGTGTGTGTATATATGTATGTATGTATATGTATACACACACACACACACACATATATATATATATATATATATATATAAACCAATAATACTCCACCAAAGAAACCCAGAAAGGCTATAGGATACAAAATCAATGTATAGAAATCCATTGCATTTCTATATACTACAAAGAAGTAGCAGAAAAGAATTTAGAAAACAATCCTATTTATAATTTCCCCCAAATAATGAAATACTGAGTAATAAACTTAACCAAGTGTGTGGAAGACCTCTACTCTGAATAATATCAAAGTTTTCTTTGATGAAAGGAATTAAAGACGACACAATCAAATGGAAAGATAGTCCACAGCTATGGATCAGAATAACAAATACTGCCAAAACATCCATACTACCAAAAGCAATTTACAGATATAATCCAATCTCTATTAAAATATCAACATTATTTTTCACAGAACTATAACAAACAATCCTAAAATTAGTATAGAACTGAAAAAGACCCCGTATAGCCAAACCAATCTAAAAAAGCAAAATAAATGTGGAAGTATTTGAATTTATATTTGAATTTGAAGTTATACTACAAAGCTGTGGTAAACAAAATAGAATGGTACTGGCACAAAAATGGACACATAGGTCAATTAAATAAGATAGAAATCCCCCAAAAGAAATCAACTATTATATGGTAAATTAGGGAAAAGACAGTCTCTTCAAAAAACTGTGTTGAGAAAACTGTCTGGAAACATGCAAAAGAATGAAACTGGACCCCTTTATTATACCATACACAAAATAAACTAAAAATGAACTAAAGGCTTAAATTTGAGTCCTGAAATCATAAAAATCCTAAAAGAGGACACAGGCAGTAATTTGTCTGACTTTGGCTGTAACAACATCTTACTAGATATGTCTCCGGAAGCAAGGGAAATAAAAGCAAAATAAACTATGGGGACTACATGAAAATAGAAAGCTTCTGCACAGTGAAGAAAACAATTAACAAAAAGACAACCAACTGAATGGGAGAAGATTTTTGCGAATGACATATATATCTGATAAAGGGTTAATATCCAAAATATATAAAGAATTATTACAACTCATCACCCATGAAACAAATAATGCAATTAAAAATGGACATAGACATGAACAGACATTTCTACAAAAAAGACATACAGATGGCCAGTGGACTGATGAATAGATGCTCAACATAAGTAAACATCAGGGAAATGCAAATCAATACCACAAGAATCACACGTGTCAGAATTA
Source organism: Helogale parvula (assembly GCA_004023845.1). Taxonomy (NCBI): domain Eukaryota; kingdom Metazoa; phylum Chordata; class Mammalia; order Carnivora; family Herpestidae; genus Helogale; species Helogale parvula. Next base: position 19,756 of record PJEM01015409.1, read on the forward strand.
CTAAAATCAAAAATACAAGAAATAAGTTTAATCAAGGATGTGGAGAGAAAGGAATACGTGTATTTTTGGTGAGAACGCAAACTGGTGCAGCCATTGTGAAAAACAGTATGGAGGTTCCTCAAAATTTAAAAATAGAACTACTGAGTATTTACCCAAAGAATATGAAAACGCTAATTTGAAAGGATGTATACACCCTTATGTTTATTACAGCATTATTTACAATAGCCACATTATGGAAGCAGGACAAATGTCCATCAGTAGATGAATGGATAAAGAAGATATAAATAAATACATATGTAATGGAATATATATAATAAAATATTATTCCACCATCAAAACAAATGAAATCTCGACATTTTGATTGTCATGGATGGATCTAGAAATTATAAAGCTAAATAAATCATTCAAAGAAAGAGAAATGCCATATGAATTCACTCATATGTGGAATTTAAGAAACAAAAAAAATGAGGAAAGGAAAGAAGAGAGACAAACAGGGTCACCTGGGTGACTCAGTTGGTTAAGCATATGACTCTTGATTTCTACTTGGTTCATGATCTCATAGCTCATGGGTTTAAGCCTTGCATTAGGCTCTACACTATTAATGCAGAGCCTGCTTGGGATTCTCTCTCTCCTTCTCTTTCACCCTCTCTCCCACTCATGCTTTCTCTCTCTCTCACACACACACACACACACACTCTCTCTCTCTCTCTCTCTCTCAAAATAGATAATCTTAGAGAGAGAGAGAGAGAGAGAGAGAGAGAGAGAGAAACAAAAAAAAACATATTCAAATTGTGGAGAACAAACACATGGTTACCATAAGGGAGCTGGTTGGGGAGGGGGAATTGGTGAAATAGGTGAAGGGGGATTGGGTGTACACTTATCTTGATGAGCACTAAGTAATATATGAAAAGTAATATATGAAATCACCGAATCACTATTATTGTACACCTGAAACTAATAAAACACTATATGGTAACTACAATGGTATTAAAATAGAAATTTTGAAAATTTAAAATTAAAATTAAAATAAATACAATTTAAAATATAAATAAATAAAAGTAAAAATATATACAAAGAAATAAATTAAAAAGGAAGATTAGGCAAAGTTTCAGATACTGTCTGAAGCAGTCTTCTGGAGAATTCTTTCTTGGGAGAAATTATTTTTGTCCTATTTAGGTCTTTAACTGATTTTTTGAGGTTCACCCGCATTATAGAGGACAATCTCCTTTACTGATTAAAATGTTTATCTTATAGAAAGCACTCTCAAAGAAACACCCACCCAAACATGTTTATAACAAAATAAGAAGAAAATACTCATGACAATTAAAGTCCTCATTTGTGTAACTAGTCAAATGGTTATAGCTCATTTTCATAACCACTCTCTTCCACTGTCTAATATTCCCTTTGGGCTCACTAAGCACTTCAGCTGGTTGTTATTCTTTACCTGATAGGTTAACCCAAACCTTCATTTCTGAAAGGCCATTAGTAGTGGTCCTGCCTGCTTTGAGATGTTTTAGTTTTCCACTTCTAGTCATAGGGCATGGTAATAGTAAGAGACACCCTAAAGGATTTCTTGTACTACAAATATACTCTTCCTTATTCCATTTTGAAGTAACAGCACAATTTCTACTGGCAATCAGGGTCAGTCTCTCCAGCAACACAGCAACTCCTAATTTTGCTTTTTGCTTTAGAGGCAAAATTTAGAGAGCCTAAGTAGAAATCCTATATATGTGCTATGAAATCCTAGTTCATGAATTATATGTGACTGATGAGGGCTAGAGCCGATGACGATCATATAAAATTCTATGAAGACTTCACTTTTGAGCTGGGCCTTGAAGGACCTTCGGGAATTCCAGTGCTGACTCAAACCAGAAAGGCTGTGGAGGAGCATCCAAGGAAGGATACAAACAAGGTCATTGATTGTACAACTGCTATGTGCTCTGCTCTAGCATAGATACTTAAAATCCATGCTTAAAGTGGGAAATCTGAGAAGCTAGAACTCAACCTCTTCTCTTCTCAGGACCAAGTATCCTGCACTCTATTATCTTTTCTCCATCTATTACAGTGCACCTTGGGGGAAAACTTCAGCAATTAATTCTCTTTCCTAATGTAATATGAAAAATAATGGCCACTCAAATATGTTCTTATTGTAATCTCCAGAAATCGTGAAAATTTTAATTTATGTGGCAAAAAAGAATTTGTAAATGTGATTAATTTATGGATCCTGAAATCAAGGGTTAGTCCTTTATTATCTGGCAGGCTCAAAATAATCACAAGAGTCTTTATGAAAGAGAGACAGTGGTAGGAATGGTGACGATGGAGACAGGAGGGTAAGAATCAGAGAGAGAGATTGAAACATACTACTCTGCTGACTCAGAAGATGTAGGAAGGGACTTTTATTTAGATAAGGAATTCATATGGCTTTCAGAAGCCTGAAAAATCAAGGGAAGCGATTTTTCCCTAGTGCTTCCGGAAGGAATGCAGCCTTGTGTTCCAAAAGGAACAATACTTTGATTTTAGCTCAGTAAGACCCATTTTGGACTTCTTACTTCCAGAATTGTAAGGCAATAAATTTGCATTGTTTTAAACCACTAAATTTGTGGTAATTTATTACAACCGTAGTAGGAAATGAATATGCTCATTTCAGCATTTCCCTTTGAGCCAAAACCTCCCCAGAGTGTGAGGAAATGCCCAAGGCCTTGAAATTTGTTTTTCAGTTTCCAGGCAGCAGTCAGGAAGAGAGGCTATTTCAGAACTCTGAGACAGACAAGCCATTATTATAAATGTGAGAATTCTCAGCTGTCAGGCATGATTGTTATTCATTGGTATCCTTAAAGTGTTATATTTATTAGTTTTGTCACAGTTCTTGGTTGAGGCCATCTCAGAGGCTTATTAAAATTGATCCTATAGTAGCCTGTGTGGCCAGAGTGCCAGGCCTGAGGACTATGAACACTGAAAATAAGGACACCAAGAGAAATCCCACTTAATACTTTGAATTACAACTCCTTACCCACAACCTGGTCAGAAATGACTCATTCCTAGTTCTTGGGCTCTTGTAGCCCTATGTCTCACTACCAGAAATCCCTAATCCTATCTGAGTACTATTTATGGCTATTCAGGATTGTCTTCATCCACTGCTTCCTAGACCATGATATCATTTGTACTTTCTTTCCCTTTTTCTTTTGGTTAAAAATTTTAATTGATATAGTTGTGGATTCAGGTGCAGTTTTAAGAATTAATATAATGAGATTCTGCGTTTCCCCAATGATATCATTTTTAAAAATATAGAACAATATCACAACTGGGATAATGACATTGATACAATCCATGAAGCTTATTCAGATTTTCCCAGTTGTACTAATACTCGATTGTGTGTATGTATGTGTATTTAGTTTTATACACTTTTATTGCACTCATAGGTATTTTATATATCCTCCACCACAGTCAAGGTACTGGACAGTTCTATCGCTGAAAGGATCCTTCCTGTTCCCTATTTATAATCATAGCCATCATCCTCCTGCCATTACCCCCAAACCTTGGCAAACATTAATCTGATTTCCATTATTTAAAATTTTGCCACTGCAAGAATGTAATATAAATGGAATCATATAGTTTATGATCTTTTGGGATTTATTTTTCTCACTAAGCATAATTCTCTTGAGATCCATCCAAGTTGTTGCATGTGTCAGTAGTTCATTCTTTTTTATTGCTGAGTAATATTCTGTGGTATATATGTACCACAGTTAACCCATTCACCTGTTTAAGGATATCATGGATATTTCCACTTGGGGATATTATGAATATAGCTTTGTACACATTACACATTATTGTATAAGTTTTTATGTGAAGTTAAATTCTAATTCTTCGGGGGTAAATGTCAAAGAATGCATTGTTGAGTTGTATGATAATTGCAGGTTTAATTTTGTAAGAAAATGCCCAAACTATTTCCTAGAGTAGCTGTACCATTTACTTTCCCATCAGCAATATAGGAGTATCCAGCATCAGTGTATGAGTGATTAGTTTCTAAGCATCCTTGACCGGATTTGATGTTGTCACTTTTTTATTTTAGCCATTCTGATAGGTGTATAGTATTACATCATTGTGGCTTTCATTTCAATTTGCCTAATGCCTAATTATGTTGAAAATCTTTTCATGTGATTATAGGCCATCTCTATAGCTTTTTTGGTGAAATGACTGTTTATGTCTTTTGCCCATTTTCTTATCAGATTATTTATGATTTTGTTGAGCTTGGACATTCTTTACATTTTATATATACTAATCCATGTCAGATATGAAGTATGTAAGTATTTTTTTTCTCAGTGTGTAGCTTGTTTTTTCACCTACTTCACAGAGGCTTTCACAGACTAAAATTTTAATTTTTAATGAGGTCTAATTTGTTGATTTTTCCTTTTATGATACATGCTTTTAGTGTCAAATCTAAGAACTCTTTGCTAACCTCTAGACCCCCAATGTTTTATTTTTTTCAAAAAATGTTTATAGTTTTATAATTTTCACATAAGTCCAAGTTCCATTTTGAGTTAATTTCTTTGTAGGATATGAGTTTGAGGGGGCTTTTGTTGTTTTATGTTTTTGTTTTTGTTTTGTTTTGTTTTGTTTTGGTGGGATTGGTTATGGATTTCCAGTTATTCTAGCAACATTTGTTCAAAGGCTATATTTCTCCCATTTGATTGATTTTGCAAAAAAAAAAAAAAAAAGTCAGCTGAGTATATTTGTGTAGGTCTATTTTTGCGTTTTCTATTCTGTTTCATTGATTTATGTGATCAGTGTCTTAGCAACACTATCTTGATTATTGTTGCTAAATAGAAATACTGAGTAAAGTAATTTCTCCCTTCCTCTTCTTGTTTTTTTATTCCAAGATTGTTTTAGCTATTCTAGGACCTGTGACTTTCCATACATAGTATAGAATGAATGTGTATATATCTACAAAAATCCTTGCCAGGATTTTTGCTTTGAATTTGCATTAAACCTATAGAAGGGTTTGGGGGAAATTGACATATTTACCATGACAAAAATTTCCAATCCATCTACATGGTATAACCCTTTATTGATTTAGGTATGCTTTGATATTTTGTCATCATTTTGTAATTTTCACTGAATTTTATCCTCTATTATTTCCATGTTACTACTGAGCCCATCCAACAATTTTTTATTTCAGTTAATGTAGTTTTTTAGTTTTTATAATTATCACTTAGTTCTTTTTTACAACTTCTATTTCTTTTTTGAGATTTTATATTTTTTATTTGTTTTAAGAAACTTTGTAATTGCTTGTTGAAACATTTTTAAGATAGTTTCTTTAAGTCTTTGTCAAATAGTTCCAATAACCAATTCATCTTTGTGTTTGCTTCTATTGATTGCCATTTCTCATTTAGCCTGTGATTTTCTTGGTTCCTTTTTTTTAACATATGCAATTATTTTCCATCATTTACAATACAGTAATTACAATGACACTCCAAACAGAAAAGCAAAGTAAAAAATCAAAACCCCCACTTCTATTTCATGTAATTAGACTTATACAGAAATTAGAAGGTTAAGTACCAACTAGTTAATCACCTAATTTCACAGCTTGATAGGATGGGTGGTTTTCAGTGTATCCTGGACATATTGCCTATTATACTTGCCAATTTTGGGTCTCATTTACATATTTTCTTTTAGCAGGGATCCGCTATATTTAGATTTAGCACACAAGCCCTGGCCTAGTTTTGTGAGCTGTGGTCTTAATAGTAGTTTAATTTTCAGAGCCTTTCTTGTGCTATAATGATCTATGTTTTACCTAATGCTTTTGGAATAAAGAAGCTTCCTGAGCTGGGCTGCTTGTTTTGGTGGACACCTCCACTTTTGGTACCTCTTGGCAGCCTAACATATCTGGTAGGTGTTGGACTCTGAGGCAAAGAACTCCCTTCAGCACAGTGCTTATTGCTGGATCTCCTTACTGATAACCCTCTGCCATCCTGGTTTCTCTGGCAGGGAAATTGTACTCTCAGGATTGTGGGAATATAGAAGCTTCCTGAATAGGCCACTTGCTGTTTGCTGAGTCTGTCTTGTTGTTGCTGTAGTTCTGCCTGTCTGTTTGCCCTTGTATCTCTTGGGTGATAGATAGCATCAGGCTCAGTAACCAAGAAATATGCATTATCTGATGCTTATTGTCAGTGGAACTCCCAATCTATACCTTACTTGCTGGTTCTTTTGGGCTCACCTGGTGTTTTGATGGGAGTTCACTTCAGTCCAGGGAAAGAATGAATCTACTTAGACTTTCTTCTATTTCTAGATTGGAAGTTGTAAAATGTTGGGTTTGGGCCACCTTCTGTTGGGTGGGGGCATAATAAGATGTCCTGCCACAGTGTTGTTATTGTAGTCCTGGAGTCCCTAACCAAACTACCGTCCTTTTATCACCTTTTAAAGTTCTCCTCTGATTGTCTCTTACATTATTTCCAGGGTTTACAGGTGTCCATAGTAGGAAGGACCATGGAGAAATGTGTCTATATCATTCAGTCAAGGCTGGAGGTCTGTTTCACATATATTTTCACACCCACATTTCTGTCCCTGAGCCTCTCCCCCAGTGAATTCTCTTTTTTACTTTGATCATTGCTGAAGTGTCTTCCCTTTTTGATTCCCTTCTCACTGAAATTTAATTGCTCATAGAGTTCCCATTTGCCCAGTGAGTCCCTCTTATCATTTAAGTCCCTTTTCCTCATTGAGCTCCTTTGTCTATTGTTAACTGTGTCTCTTCCCTGAAGCCTTGTCCCTTCTCTTAGCTCCCACTTGCACACTGATCTATCATTCCATCCCTTATTTTAATCCCTTATATTTCCCACATTTGCCCACTAAAATCTTCTCCAATTAAGAGGTTTTCCCTCCCATAAACCCTGAACATACATGTGAAGGCACACATATCATGCCTCAGAAGATCAAAAGCCAGGGCCTTATTCCTCTACTTTTAGAGGTTGCCAGTTTTCGTTAAAGAGAATATGTCCTATTTGTCTTTTGATTGGCAGATCCCACCTTGGCTTTTGAGACTTTAGAATTAGCCAAGGGCAGAGGGGCATTCAAGAAGGGAGGAAAAAAAGAACTCTGGAGTTTCAGAGATAATAGGACCTAGAAAGATCACCTGATCCAACAGCTTCATTGCAAAGCTGGGGAAACTTAGGCCCAGGGAGAGAGGAGACTTGCTCAGTCAGTGATAGAACTATGGCAAAAAGCCAAATTAGTCGAGAAGCAAAGAGTCGTTTTTGTCTCTCTTAGACCCATTTTAGTCCCTCAGACTTACATTTCCAGGTAGGGCATTTGTTAATGCCCTCACAAACATAACAGTTATAGGGGCATCTAGGTGGCTCAGTTGGTTAAGTGTCCGACTTTGGCTCAGGTCATGATCTAACGGTTTATGAGCTTGAGTCTTGCATCAGGCTCTGTGCTGACAGCTTGGAGCCTGGATCCTGCTTTGGATTCTGTGTTTTTCTCTCTCTATGCCTCTCTCCTGCTTGCAATTTGACTCTCTATCCCTCAAAACAAATAAACGTTAAAAATTGTTTTGAAAAGCTTAGCAGTTATATCAGAGACCTCTCAGGAATTGGGGATCAAGTGCTTCTTTTTCTGAGTAAATGGGCTTCCGTCCTCATGGCAGCAGATTAATACTCTGGCTCCGTTGTCATTCTGTGGGTCTGTTCTAGAGCCCATGCACATCTTGACATAATAATTCTGCTGTATAGTTGCTGGGAGAAAGTGATATGGACAAGTAACTGGGCTTATGCAGGCAGGAGTTTCCACTGGCACCCACGGTTACTTTACCCTAATAATAATGGCTACTATTTAAGCACCTATTTTACACTGTGTGATCTACATGCATAGTTACATTTCATTCTTACAACAACTCTGTCAGGAAGGTCCAATTATTTACCTCTATTTTATAGATGAGGAAACTGAAGCTCAGGGAAATAAAGTGACTTACTCAAGGTCACTTAGCTAGTAAGTGAAACATTGGGATTTAAACCCATTTCTGTCTACTTGGTTCCAAAAGCCATGCTTTTATGGGCTTTTAACCTGGAGATACTTTACCTCAGCCCTATAACTAGGTAAACAAACGGTAGACCTTCAGGATGATGATACAATGATGATAGTGATAAAAGTTTAACATATGCCCTTGCCTTTTCCCATCGTGGCACTGTACTAGACATCAGCAGTACAGAGATGAATCCAAACAGCACAGTATATTCTCTCAAAGTCTAATGAGGGGTAGGGATGGTGGACAGCCACATGAAGAAATAAGAAAAGCTAGATAGCAGTAAAGGAAAATTGTTAATTCATTTGTGTAAACTGGCATGGGCAATGACATTTGGATGGGATTTTGAGGGATAGGTAGAAGTTCTTCAGCAATAGAAAAAGCGTTGTTGGTAGGGCAAAACTAGTGACAAGCATTATGGACAGAGAAACCAGCATAAGCAAAGGTTCAGAGGAATAGAAATCCTTGATTTGTTCAGGGAACAGAAAGTGAGACCCATGGTAGTACTAAGGAGTGGTGAGAAAAATCATGCTAGCAAATAACTTGGTAACCTGTTATTTTTTCCAAAGCCATTAAGGTAACCCTGAGCCCTGGACCATCCTGCAGTGTCCATGGGTAACCTAGGATAGGTGCATGCATTAATGAACACTTGGTTAACTGATGTATTGTCATTATATGATCATTAGGAGAAGTAATATGGCTGTGTCAACTCAATGGACCTCCTTTTAGCCTTAATTCCAAACTTTACCCACACGATCTCAGTCAAATCCCATTTCCTCTGCATTGTCTCCCCTTAGTTGTTCCCTATTTACTATACTTGCAAGGAAACAAAGACCATATAGTCTTTTCTCCTTCATCATGTCTGCATCTCCAAATAGTCTGATGACCTTCATGTGAGATAGCAGACAGTAATGTTTTATGGTGTAGGCTCTTAACCCAGAATGATTGGATTCATTCACACTTGGGCATAATACTTTCTAGCTTTCAATAGCTTTATCTTTAACCAGGTATTGAACCAAGTTTTGCCTCCGTTTTTTCCACTATAAAATAAGGATAATAATACTATTTCTCTCATAGGGTTATTTGAGTATTAAAAAGATAATATAAAATGCTTAGAAAAGTGCTTTGTACATGGACACACTTAGCAATATTTAACTATTTTATTATAATTCTTACTAATGTGTCTGAGATGTCTGTTTAGTTTTACAAAGTCAGTAATTGTTTCCACCAATAAAACATGCAAATATTACCAAATAGTTTGTATTACTAACCACTTTTTTTGTTGAATTGCGAATAATTTACTTTATTTTTTAATAGTTCATTGTCAAATTGGTTTCCATATAACACCCAGTGCTCTTCCCCACATGTGCCCTCCTCCATTACCACCACCTCTTTTCTCCCTCCTCATCCTCCTTCAACCCTTGGTTCGTTTTCAGTATTCAATAGTCTCTCAGGTTTTGTGTCCCTCTCTCTCCCCAATTCTCTTTCCTCCTTCCCCTCCCCATGGTCCTCCATTAGGTTTATCCTGTTCTCCTGCTAGACCTATGAGTGCAAACATATGGTATCTGTCCTTCTCCACGTGACTTATTTTGCTTAGCATGACACCCTCGAGGTCCATCCACTTTGCTACAAATGGCCATATTTCATTCTTTCTCATTGCCATGTAATACTCCATTGTATATATATACCACATCTTCTTGATCCATTCATCAGCTGATAGACATTAGGCTCTTTCCATGATTTGGCTATTGTTGACAGTGCTGCTATGAACATTGGGGTACATGTGCCCCTATGCATCAGCCCTTCTGAATCCCTCGGGTAAATCCCTAGCAGTGCTATTACTGGGTCATAGGAGAGTTCTCTTGATAGATTTTTGAGGAACCTCCATACTGTTTTCCAGAGCGGCTGCACCAGTTTCCATTCCCACCAACAGTGTAGGAGGGTGCCCATCTCTACACACCCATCTATAGTTGCTTGATTTGTTCATTTTAGCCTCTACTACAAAGCTGTCATCATCAAGACAGTATGGTTTTGACACAAAAACAGACACATAGACGCATGGAATAGAATAGAGAACCCACAACTGGGCCCACAATTTACGGTCAATTAATTTTTGACAAAGTAGGAAAGAGTATCCCATGGAAAAAAGACAGCCTCTTTAGCAGGTGGTGCTGGGAGAACTGGACAGCAACATGCAGAAGAATGAAATTAGACCACTTTTTTACACCATGCACAAAAATAAACTCAAAATGGCTGAAAGACCTGAATGTGAGACAGGAAACCATCAAAACCCTCGAGGAGAAAGTAGGAAACAACCCCCTTGACCTCAACCGCAGCAATTTCTTACTTGACACATCCAAAAAAAGGCAAGGGAAA
>PJEM01015410.1:0-11580 GCA_004023845.1 Helogale parvula
GCTCAAACCCACAAACCATTAGGTCATGACCTGAGCTGAAGTTGGACGCTTAACCAACTGAGCCATCTAGGCACCCCCATTATTTGTAATTTTAAAAAGAGTATTTGAAAGCTCTTATTTGCATTGCAACATTAAAATTATATTTTCTTTAAGAATTACTTCCAGACTTCTTCTAAATTATATATGATGTCTCTGACATTTAAACCTAATAGTGTCAGCAATTACAATAATTGTAAGTGGGCTAAATATTTTAAGTAAAAGACCAAGACTGTTAGACAAGGTAAAAAGAAAAACAATTCAACTATATTCCAATTATAAGAGACATTTTAAATATAAGGACACAGATTAAAGTAAACATATGAGAAAAGTTGCTTTAGTTATATTAATATCAGGATAATAGATTTGGATACAAGAAGCATTATCAAAGATAAAGAGGAACTTTTCCTAACAATAAAGGGATCAATCCCCAAGAAATAGAAAAGTTCTAAATGTTTATGCATCCAAAGACAGACATTCTAAAAATGTAATGCAGCAATTAACAGTACTTAAAAAATGGTCCAAATTGTAATCATAGCAGAAATATTTTAATATACCTATATAAGTAGCTGACAAAGCAAGCAAGCCAAATCTTAGAAAGACTATAGAAAATCTGAACAACACAATTAATGAATTGGTCTAATGTACCAAGAAGAAAAGAATTAACATTTTCCCCAATGTATATGAAATATTTAACAAACTTTACTATATTCTGGTTCATAAAAATGTCTCAACAAACTTTTAAAAGACAGTATCATTTAGAGTATGTTTTTGACAACAATGGAATTCGGTTAGAAGTTGATGCTAATCCCAACTCTCTGAAAACAACAATAACAACAAAATACTATAATCCATTAAACAGACGTGAAAAGGAACATATTAAAAGGTGTAATTTCTTTTAAAAAATGTATCAAACTCCTGAATTCAATATACTCTATATGTCTGTAAATAAACATGGCATAAAAAAACTATAAAATAATTCCTAGAAAAAAATTAAAAGAAATATAAAATATTTTGACCTGAATTATGATGAAGAAATAACATATCAAAATTCATAGGATGTAGCTAAAGCCTTACTTAGAGAAAAACTATGTCCTTAAAACCAAGAATGGGGAAAAAAATGGGAAAAGTAATTTTGTAAGCCTCTCTCTCAAAAGTTAGAAAAAGGAAAGTATATAGACCCTAAGGGAGAAAAAAAATAACACCATGGTACAAATGAACTAAATAAAACTAATGAAAATCTATCAAGACCAATCATTGAAAAAAAAAAAAAGCTTACACAAATTACAACATCAGGAACAAGAAAAATGAACATCACTATATTTTACAGTAAAGACTATATTAAATGACTAATTGGAATAAGTTTACACCACAAAATTTGGCAGTTTGGACAAAAATAACAAATTATTTAAAAAGAGAATTTAACAAAGCTGAAAAAATCATACAAAATCTGAATATTCATACATGTGAGTGCACATGAAAACTCTAAGCCCAGATTGCTTCATTGGTGGAGCCTTCCATAAATTGTAAGAAAGAAATATCATTACTAAACAAATTCTAAGAACAGAAAAAGTCAGAATAAATCAATAACTCTTTAATGAGACCACAATAATCTTTTTACATTTTTTTTTGGTATGCATTACAATTCAGGTAGCCTGTCTTTTAGATCTTTTTTTTTTGTAATCACACAATAACATTTAATTGCAAATAAGTCATGATATGATATAATGACCAATATGTTCCAAAACAGTTTCTTCTATTGTTGAGAGAATGGAAATACGACCAGAATAATCTTGATACCAAAATCTGACAAGGACGTTACAAAAAAATAACAGATCAATGTGTCTCTTAAATATAGATGCAAAATTGCTAAACCATATAATGGCAAGTTAAAGCAAGCCATATATAAAATAATAATAGTTTATTACAGGAACATAAGAGAAATATAACATTTGAAAATCAGTTAATGTAATTTGCCTCATTAATAGAAAAAAATGGGGGGGGAAATGATATGGTCTTTTCAATAGATGCAGAAAAAGCATCTGACAATGTTGAACAATACAAGGAAGTTCACTGTGTGCCCAGAACAGGGGAAAGGTGCCTCTAATAATGAAGAAAATGGGAACAATTGACATTATGGAACTCAGCTTCCAGGTAAGGAATGTTCTAGGCCCAAAATGTTGATTGGGCAATCTAGGAGAGGGACAGCAGGTACAGTAATGGTTGCTTCACCAACAGAAAAACACTTATTTATAAAATTCAACACTCATTGTGATATAAACATTTAGGAACAAGAATAAAAGAGAATTTCATTAATCTGTGAACGAGTGCAGTGAAACCTTGGATTGCAAGTATCTTGCTCTGTGAGTGTTCTGCAAGATGAGCAAACATTTCTAATAAGTTTTCACATACGTGGTGTCTTACAATACTAGTACATGACACCAAATGTCATATGATCACAACTAAGCCCATTGTTAAAGCCAATTCCCTTCGACATGAGTGCTTTGGATTACAAGCATGTTTCTGTTATAACTTGTTTGCAAACCAAGGTTTTACTATATTTACAAAAACAAAACTTACAGCAAGTGCAATACTTAATGGTGAATTATTGAAAGCTCTCTCCTTGAGACTGAGACAAGCATTTCTAATACTATCATTTCTATTCAACACTGTATCTGAGATACTAGTTAGTACAATAAGGGAGAAAAACTTAAAGATATTTGCAATACTACATCTGACTAATAACTAGAATAAAACAAGAACTACTATGAATTAAAAATAACAAGGCAACTGGTAGAAACTTAAACAATAATATTTAGAAGAATATAGATAAACGAATAGAGATAGCCAGACTTCAGCCTGCACTTGATCTAGTGGCTCAAGAACGTAACTGAGGACCCAGGTCCTTTCAGTTTCACCACTGTACCATCAGCAGTGTCAACTTCACCCAAAGGCTGGCTTTCACTGTGGTCAAAAGATAGTTGTCAACAGCTCCAGTAGCTACATGCTTTCTCAGTCAGAGACAGAGAAAGGATATTAAGATTGAGATTGTTCAAACATTTTAAGCACGAGACCTGAGATTTACTATGATTGGGCTGATTTGGAACACATGTTCACCTCTTACCAAAACCCAGAGACTGTACTGCATTGATGGATTTAGCTTGATCAATATTCCATCTCTTGAATTTGGGGGTAAATTCAATGTCTCAGATCCATGTGGATCCTCAATAAGAAATAAAACTTTTGGAGAATGGGGTAATGCAAAGGTGCCCAAACTTCCTCTGTTCACAGTGCCCTTAGTGCCCCAGTAATTTTTTCATGGTGTCTCTAAGTCAAAAGAAATATTCAACAGATCCCTTTTATTCTTTTTATTAAGTAGTCAGACCCAAACAACTTAATAATAGTAGTTCATGTAACATCCAACTGTTACAGTGAGTCTCTTGAAAATATACAATATCTCACAATGCTTCTGTGAGTTCTCCATGGCATAGCAGTGCAGTTTGGGAACTATGATAATAACCGTTGATGGGGAGGCAACCACACATAACCAGTGACTTTCTAAATTAACAGTCATGATAAAAAAAAACCAACCACCAATTGTTTTGGAACACAGGACAGAAACTTTCACGCAGGAAAAATTAAGTAAGCATACTTCGTCACACTATTTATCAACATCACATTTTTAATATCCATTATGTTTAATGAAATCACAGAATATTGAGAAGGGATGCAGCTTAGAGAAGGGGCAAAAAGGGATGATAAAAATTCATCCCTTCCTGCTCCCCACTGAGCAAGGATCTTTGAAAGACAATGAGAATTCTTGTGTTTGCCTTTGAAACTCTAAGTCCTCCTAGAGTATCTTTGGCTCTCTTCTACACTGGCTGTATGCAATTTGAACTCTGAACTAAAAGAGTTAAACCACTTTGTAGACCTGTGATGAAATCAAATAACTGGCGTAATGGCACATAAGGACTTTCAGATAACAAAATATAGAGACCAAAAAAAGTATATTTAACAGCCTTTATTTTATTTTTTTTTAATTTTTAAACATTTTTATTTTTGAGAGACAGAGCGTGATCGGGGGTCGGGGGGGGGGGAGGGGGCAGAGAGAGGGAGACACAGAACCTGAAGCAGGCTTCAGGCTCCGAGCCATCAGCCCAGAGCCCAATGCAGGGCTTGAACTCATGAACTGTGAGATCATGACCTGAGCCAAAGTCAGCTGCTTAACCAACTGAGCCACCCAGGAACCCCTAACAGCCTTTATTTTAAAGTCTATGAGTTTTAAAACTAAAATTAAAAACTTATCTTTAGCTAACTAGCATAATACGTATTTCAGTGGGTTTTCCTGTCACTTGCTAATATAATATCTTAGGTCTCTAAAACCCTGCCCCAAGTGTTCCTGGGAATTCCCAGGGACTGTCTCACATGAGCTCATTAACAAATCTGGTCAATTTTCACCAAAAAGTTAGAATAAATGAAGATAATGAATCATTGTGTATAGTTCTAATCCCTTTTTTTCCTTATGTGTCTTTTCCACTGATTATCACTACATCTCCTAGGCACAGCTGGGTATAATCAGGCCTTCCAGGCCAATTGGATATGACCACACTTTATGTGCATGTCTGGACACTGCCATCTCCTGCAGATTATCTGCAGTATATAGCTGCATGGTTTTCCATGAAAAGAGACAGACATTTAATCATAAGATTACAGAACAGTTCCCCTCCCCAATACCTTATTACTACATCAACAGGACTCCAGTATAGTAACAGTGGATTACAATTGAGAGAATTGCAAGACACGGACTCTATGTAAGAAGGAGTTTGTAGGGAAAGTTAAAGACAATGAGAAGAAAAAACCACCCCCCCGAAAATACCCTCCCAAATGAAAACAAAAAACCCTAAAGAAACAAGCCTCTGGCACAGGCACAGCTACAGCAAACATTAAACACAGCCCAGTTCCTGGCCAGATTAACATAACACCTCACACTAAAAGCCCAATTACCTCAGTTCATATTACCAGGCATATCAAATCAGCAAAAACTTATAAGCCATCCTAAAGGGTAAAGATTAAGACACCTGTATCACGGGACACCTGGGTGGCTCAGTTGGTTAATCAGCCAGCTTTGGCTCAGGTCATAATCTCACGGTTTGTGGGTTCGAGCCCCACATTCAGCTCTGTGCTGACAGCTAGCTCACAGCCTAGAGCCTGCTTCAGATTCTGTGTCTCCCTCTCTCTCTGACCCTCCCCTGCTCCTGCTGTCTCTCTCTGTCTCTTAAAAAAAAAAAAAAAAAGACACCTATATCACAAATACATACATAGAAACATCCACCCTTGTCCAGCTCTTCTTCCCAGTGGCAGGGAGAAATCAGATGATGGGTGGAGGCAAAAAAAGATGTGGAGCCTCAGGCTTCATGAATTTAGAACGGAATGAAACTCCAGTTCTAGTGAAATAATTAAGGGCAGGGGCTCTGTAGCCATATTACCTGGATTTAAATACTGGTTCTGCTACATACCAGTGTCTACCTTCCTTAGCATTTGTACATTTCCTATCCCCAATCTGCAAACTGGTGTTTACTATAACACCCAATTTAGAGGGTTATTACAACAGGTAAATAAATAATAAAAATTGCGCACTTACAAGTACAAGTACATAATAAGTACTCAAAAATAGCTATGATTATTGGCAAAAACTAAAAGTCATTCAGATATCTAGATTTCCACCATGTCTCCTGTTCTTTTACTATTAACAATCTTGTATTACAATGAAGAAAGTTTTTATTTTGATGCATGGTATAGGTAAATAACAAAAAGCTGGGATACTAATTTTCTGTCTGTTAAGAAGAAACTTTATTTGTTCCTTTCTAAATTCAACTATTTTTAGAACACATCAATACAGATAGTGTCCACCACTTCATTTCTAAGAGGTTATAATGCCTTCATTTCCTGGTGTTAAACTAAGGATCACTATCAGCAGTAGGTACAGATTAAACGATCAACAATTCCCCATTAGAAGAAAAACTCAATTCTTAGAACAGCACGACTCAAAAATGATAGCCTTTCAGAGCAAATGTGCCCTAATCCTGAGAAGACTATTTCTAATTTTAAGGAACCAAGTGAAATATCTTACTGGACTATTAGCACAGTAAATTTGTCATTTAATTATACTGTGTTACAATTTTTGTTTGTAAACAGAGGCTGTAATTTTGTTTAAGTTTTGTTTGTCCATTCTACATTGACATTCAAGTGGTTCTTGTGACTTTGAGCTTTGGGCAAGGGAAAAATGATTTCCCATATGTCTCCCTTTACACTAAAAACTCATACCAATTAATATTTAGTATATTCTATCTGTATTAAAAGACTCATTGGTTCCCATTTTGGTGCTCTACTTAAAATTACTTTTCTTGCTATAATGCTGTATCTAATTTTTGAGGCGTATTCATAAAAGTAAAGTATGTTTTGAGTTATTTTCAATATTAAAAAAAGTGTACTCCTGACTCAGCAATTCCTATACATATACTCTCTAAAATAGAAACACACACACACACACACACACACACACACACACTCACACACACACAATTTGTTATAACATTTTTATAATGAAAAAAATGGGAAAATCTACTTATTAGTAGCAGAAATCTCTCTATATTGGAATATTATGCAACCATTAAAAAGAATTATATATTATCTAGATTTAAAAGAATGATGTAGTTTTTTATGCACTGATATGCAAATATGTAAATATGCTGCAACTATATTGATGAAAAACAAAGTTGCAGAAGAGTATGATCTCAAAAGTCTGTAAAAAAATAAACAAAAACCACATTGGCATACACATATAGAATTTATGGAAGGATGCAAAAAACAATCTTCTAACATCCTTTGTGGAAGTAGGGATGGGGAAAGTGAGAAGTAAAGGGGAATTTACTTTCCACTCTGTGATCTTTTTAATTTAAAAATAAATGAATAGAATGATTTCAAATATGTATTTTAGGTATAAAAATAAATCACAAATTTATGTAATTTATGATAAAAATTATCTTTTTAAAAACTATGTATTTTTTACATGTGTTTATAAATGTAGGAATGGACTAATATCTGAAATGATAGAAAAATGTTTTAATTTGGAATTAAAATATTTTTGAAAAAGTATTTACCTGATAGAGTATCTCTTAAAATTTCATTTGTTCTCATGCTTGCTAAATACCCAGGAAATATCCAGTCATTTTTAATGCCAAGATTATGATTTCCTACAATGCTATTATATATATTAGTTCACATAATGTGTTTCCCAACAACTATAAGACACTGTACAGAAGTAAATGAATTTTAAAAAACTGGTCAAAATGGCACCTACTAGTGAATAACAGTTGCTATACTGCAATGAGGGACATGAATGGAGCTAGAGTGTATTATGCTATGTGAAAGAAGTCAGTCAGAGAAAGACATATACCATAAATTTCATTCATATGTGGAGTTTAAGAAACAAAATAAATAAATATATGGGATGGGGAAAAAAGAAAGCAGTGAGAGAGAAACTATAAGAGACTTTATGATAGAGAACAAGGTGAGGGTTGATGTGTATTAAAGAAGGCACTTGTACTGAGCACTGGGTTGTTATATGTAAGTGATGAATAACTAAATACTACTCCTGAAACTGTACTATATGTTAACTAGAACTTAAAAATTTGAAGAAAAAATAATATTTTTGAAAATTAAGTATAAAACATATATTAATGTAAACATCATAAACTCAATGAAGTATCACAAGGTGAACACCTTTTTTACCACATAGGTCAAGAAATAGAACATTATTAGTACTCCAATATACACATCTCCATTTACAAATCCTTCCTCCTCCGAAAAGATAATCAATGTTCTCATTTTTATCACCATAGTTTTATCTATTTTTGAACTTTATATAAATGGAATAAGAGTGGTTAGTTTATTTTCATTGCTCAAATGGACATTTTATAGTTATTTACCTATATGGTGGGAAAACATTGTGCGGGTCTTCTGGTATTTGTGCACATATGTATGCATTTTCTCCAAGGAATGGAATTACTGGTATGAACCTGTTCAGTTCTGGTAGGTAATACAAAATAGTTTCCTAAATTACCAGTACCAATTTACATCCCTACCAGCAATAGGAGTACCCATTACTCCATGTTCTCCCCACAAAGTACTGCCAGATTCTCTATTTTTGTCATTCTGATGGATTTGAAGTGCTAGCTCTTTGTAGTTTTAATTTCTTTTCCCCTGAAGAGTAATGATTTCACCTTTTCACATATTTATTGGCCATCTGAATATCCTCTTTTGAGAAGTGTCTGTTTAAGTCTACTGCCCACTTTTCTTTTGGTTATCTTTTTCTTATTGACCTGTAAGATTTCTTCACATATTTTGGATATGAGTTCTTTGTTGGTTATATAGGTTGCAAATATTGTCTTCTACTCTGAGGCTTTAATTTTTACTCTCTTAATGATTTGAGTGGTAGTTCTTAATTTTAATGTAATCTATTTAGCGTGATATATCAATCATTTTCTTTTTAGGTAGTTCTTTCTGTGTTCTACTTAAGAAACCTTTGCCTATCCTAATGCCCTGAAGATAATACTCTATTTTATTTTCTGCAAGATTTAATGTTTAACATTTCAAATTTATATCTAAATGGATTTTGGGGTATGGTATGAAATAAGAGTCTGTTTCATCTTTTATCATATGAAATAGCCAAATGACTGATACCATTTATTGAAAAGATGCCACCTGTCATAAACCAAGAATTACCTACAAACCAAGATATGTATATAAATAAATTTTGAAATCTCTTTTCTACTGTATTGGTCTTTCTCTAAATCCTTTTGCCAATTCACATTCTTAATTACTTTGCTTTATAAAAAGATCATGATATTTGATAAATAAATTCTCTATACTTCTTTTCCTTCTTTAAGATTCTTTACTATTCTTGGTTCTTTGCATTTCCATATAAATTTTAGAATCAGCTTGTCAATTTTCATAAAAACCTGGAATTTTAATTTGGGTTGGTTGAATATATTCATCACATCAATTCACTGAATTTAGGGAGAATGAACATCTTTACAATAGCAAATTTTCCAATGCATACATATTTATTAAGGTCTTCTAAGCTTTTGATAATGTAATATGGTTGTCTGTGGTATGAAAAGCTTTTTATTAAGCTTTTATTAAGCTTATTCCTAGGCATTTGATGCTTTTTAATGCTATCCTATATGGTGTCTTTAATTTTTTTTCTGTTTCTAAATCCTACTTATTGTTGGTATGGACAAATAAGATTGATTTGTGTATATTGTGTACTCAGCCTTCTTGCTATTCTCTAATTCTAAAATTTTATCTAAAGGTTTTTTTTGAAATTTTTTGACCCATTCATATCACCTGTGGACAATGAAATTTATGTTTTACTGTCAAATCCTCTGTGTTTCATGTCTTTTTCTTGTCTACTACACTGAATAGGGCCATCATTATAATATTGATATCAGGCATCAATATATCATTCAGATCTTAGTGAGAAGTTTTTCGCCATTTCAGTGATAAACACAACGTTTATGTTTTTGTGTAGGTACTCTTTGTCAGATTAAGTAAACTTCCCTGTGTTTCTAGGTTGAAGTTTTTTTTTATTGTTGTTGTTTAAATAAATATTGAATTTTATCAAATGCTTTTCTGCATCAGGTCAGATATAATTTTTCTTCTATAGTATGTTACTCTGATTAATTCATTAACTGATACTATAATGTTGAGTAAGACTTGCATTCCCAGGGTCATTTAACAGAAATAATGTCTTATTAACTATTAGACAAAGGCATCTGGTAATCCTTTATGAAAAATCACATAAGCCTTCTCCAGTTTCTCTCTCTCCTTCTCCGAGATTCTGTGTTTCTCATTCACCACTGTATCCCTAACATCAGACTTGACACCCATGTGGTCATAGTGGACACTAGTACTTAATAGGTACTGAGTGAACATTTGTTGGTATTACTTAGAGGCTTTTAGTTTAATTAGATAGTCTATATCATACATTACAGAACTGTTAGATCTTCTTTTTAGTCCCATAATAGTTTAAATTTGATGTTAGAAAATAGTCCAGGAAAATGAAGTAATGTTTAGAATTCCTTTTAATAAAGGCATTTAAAAATTAGTATATGATTTAGGCACTATGTTTCTATGAGAATATTCTGATTAGGATTTCTTCAGAGTCACTATTAGATTATTTAGATTTAGGATTCGGGTTTGGAATCTGAGAAACCTTGTTTCCCAACCCTGCTCTATACATGGCCTATACAAGAAACACCGAGAAGGCGGATGTGGCTGAACACAGTAGAGGATGCGGACTGTTGAAAAGTTGGGTGTGGGTAGATCTCTCAGACTTTGAAAACCATTGTAAGGACACTGGACTTAATTTACTGAGGGGGGATGCCATTGGAGGGTTTACCAAAGCTCGTGATCTGACTAGTGCTTTAACAGAATAACTCTGGAAACAAACTGAGGGGTGACAAAGGCACAAATAAGGATACCCAGTGAGAGAGATTATATAATAGTTCAAACGAGCAATAAAGGTGGATGGGTCCAGAGAGTAGCTAGAAAACTGAAGAAAAGTGGTCATATTCCGCATGTATTTTAAAAGTAGAAGATAGGAATTTTGTGAAAAAAAATTCAACAAAGGGTTTAAGAAAAAGATAAGCCATGATTAACTCCACAGTTTTCAGCTGAGCCTTGAGAGATGGAGTTACTATTCTGTGAAATAAGAAATTGAGATTGCAGATGAAGCACATTGGAGGGTTGATACCAGAAGTACAGTGTGGGGAAGTTTAAGTTTGCAATGTCTTTTGGCCATCCAAAGAGAGAGGCCAAAAGAGCCTGGAGTTTGTGGATTAGATCCAGGCTGGAGATATTTATTTGGGAGCCACTGGTATATAGATGAGAATTAAAGCCAAGAAAATGGATAAAATCATTTAGGGAAGGCACATAGACTGAGAGGGAAATATATCTTTGGACTGACCCTTGGCATTTTAATATTTAGAGATTTGGAAGAGGAGGAAAAATAAGAAAGATTGAAAAGGATGAGCATAAGAATTAGGGAAGCCTGGCAAGTGTCCTAAAGCTAAATGGAGGAAGTATTTCAAAGAGGGCAGAGGATCAACTATGAGAATTTGCTATCACAAAAAAGGTATATGAGGACTAAGAACAAACCATTGGGTCTAACAGTATAATAGCACATTATGTTACTGAAGGGAATATGGATGCAGAAGGAGGTAATTTCAGTCCCTAAGTGGATGAGAAACTGTGGGATTCAGTGTATAAATCGAAGGGCTCACTTTGCCTTATTACCAGTTAAAGAGAAAACCAGAAGAAAATCCAAAAAATGCAAAAATGGTAAGCTGTCTAAGCAATAAGGATATCTTAATAAAACCTATAAAAATCTGGACAGAGGTTGTAAGTCTCCTTACCTGGGGTATTACTTCAATCTTTAGAGACACTAGAAAAACAATAGTGATTTTCACCTGCGAATGGGGT
>PJEM01015410.1:11680-30272 GCA_004023845.1 Helogale parvula
GTAGGGAATGAACATAATCCTCTCCCAAAAGATTTGCTTAAGGATAAGCATCCCACCCTTGAATAATTAATGAAGGGCGTTAAGGAATGTATATCTCCTCGGATTCTTCTTTTTGCAATGACTTAAACCTGTTACTTTCTGATAAGAATGATGTAATCACCCAGGGTATATAAGACCCTGGCTACCTCAATAAAGGTGTGTTTTTCTACCAACCGCCATCCACGCTCTCTGTCTCGTCTATCTTGTTCGTCTTGTCTAGTTCGTCTTGTCCGTCTTCTTTCTTAGAGATATTTTCGCCGACACCAACCCCCTACTCGGGACCTTTCGACTGTGGTGCGTCTGGGCCCCAACAGGGTAGGGCACTCCTGTTGGATAATGTTAAATTTCATCCCATTATTCAATATGAAATTAAACTTACCACTCCCTTAATAGAGTGCATGGACATGCACGTACACACACACACACACACGCACACACAAAACCTAAGTGTATTTTTGAACAAGGGAAAAAACCTTTAGATTTCAAAGATAGTAATTTTTTGTCACTGTTTTACGTAACAAAATGTGATAGGTTACTCTTTTGCAAGCTTAGTTAATGACCTTAGACTTAAATTGGACCTGGCAGTTAATTCTCCAGACACTCACTAATATACGATAAAAGACTAAACATTTAGCATTTTTACCCTTGTAATGAGTATCGAGACTGGAAAACTGCCACAGGCCTGAATTATAAAATTTTGGCTTGATCCATAAATTATGTACACAGTAGCAAAAAGCTGACTTTGAAATATTAATTTTTACAACACCCATATTCTTTGAGATTTTTTTCAATCTTAAAATATCATGAATTGTTAAGAATGATAGTACAAGAGATATTATTTCACTTAAAAAATTCTACAGTTCAGATCCTGAGAAAGCCTCACGTTAAAAACACACCAACTAAAGTGTTTGTGCATCCTTGTTTGCTTCCTCTGTTGGAGATTACCACAATTGTTTCTCCCTGGGAGACGAGGTGAGCTGAGCTGCTAGCACGGGCTGAAGGAACAGAGGAGCAAGAAGAAAGATGCTACGTCATTAAACGTAGCACTGACCTACACAATGCAATGCCTAGATTTGCCAAACTCTTTACATACTTTTCCGGTTTTCATAACAAACCCAAGTCACTTAATATAACCTAGATGTTCATTTTAAAAAAATTGTAGTGCTCATCTCTGCCTCATACACTGTGCCCTCCACCCCCACCCCTACGAGTGACCTTGGTAAAATAATTTCTCTGAGCCTCTGTTTGCAAAGAATCTTCCTGACATTATGTTATTATGAGGATCAAATGAGATTTTAAGTGGTAAAGAGCAAAAGGTACATGAAGCCAGAGGTCCCCAACCTATCCCGAACTTAGTAAATCCCTGCATATTCCTCAAACCCCTGTGCAAAGAGATGGGGTGTACATATTCATTTGTGGTAAAGAGATTATCTCTATTTTCTTAAATATACCACACACAGATCATTATATTGTCATTAACAATGATGGAATGAAAGCAGTGTCGGTGTTCTCTAATAGTGCACATATGTTCAACTATTTTGTTTTAAAACAGAAGTGAAATAGTATTTAACAAAATGAAAAACAAAAGGTAAATGAAGAGAACAGGTGTTAGGGATTCAATTAATGGGACACATCGCAGATTTTATTTATTATAGCACTCATAAAAAAAACCTATATATTTCTTTTATAAGAATTCCACAACTTGCTTTCTGCTCTGACACCTGCTATTAACCAAACAGGAATTACTGAGTAGTTTTGTAATTTAAGAGCAACCATGATCTCTCTGCCATCTCCCTATTTTTCCGGAGCACTTAATCGTCTTCTAACATATTGTAAAATTTGCTTATTCATTATATTTGTTGATTATTTGTCTCATTTTACTAGACTGTAAGTTTTGCTAGGGAGGGATTTTTGTCTGATGCCTTGATGTACCCCCCAAGAACTTAGAACAATGTCTGGCACAGAGAAGCAGATCAATACATATTTGTCAAATAAATGAATAAATAAATTCTTAAGTGGCCCTCTTTAAAAAGATTAGGCACCCTCCCTTGGTTTCAGGCTAGGATTACAAGGTTAAATGGCATGTTTTGACATCTTTGGCTTAATATTTAATTTCAGTTTTATCATACTTAGATACACAGCTGTGTCTAGTTTTCTAAAGGCAATCCAGGGGCGCCTGGGTGGCTCAGTCGGTTAAGTGTCCGACTTGGGCTCAGGTCATGATCCGGTGGTTTGTGGGTTTGAGTCCTGTGTTGGGCTCTGTGCTGACAGCTCAGAGCCTGAAGCCTGCTTTGGATTCTGTGTCTCCCTCTCTCTCTGCCCCTCCCTTACTCATGCTCTGTTTCTCTCTCTCAATAATAAGTAAACGTTAAAAAAAAAAAAAAGCAATCTAGCAATATTTTCCGAAAGATCTTACCACATTGACCTTCCCCACCAATGAAAGAACAATAATTCTTACACCTTAAACGAATGGCTGGCTACCCCCAGAAATTCCTTTAAAAATTCCATTACAATTTCTTTTGTTCTCATACCTTTGTTAATGACTTGTATGATTCTTAAAAGGTATTCTTTCTCTGGTTGTGATTTCTTTGTGGAAAATTGTTATTGCTTGTATCTATGCTTATATTCTTTCCCATTTATTCTTGGATATTAGATTTTCTCCCAACTCTCCTATCTTTTTATCATTAATAGCCTTTTCTGCAGATATCCAGGTTATTTGCTTTATTTTACTTTACTCTTTAAAATTCTCAATCACTGCATCATGTGTGTGCGTGTGTGCCTCTGTGTAAAACTTTATTCTTGTAGAATCAAAGGTCTGAAAAGCAATTACTTTAAGACTTTTTTTTATTTTGCTTTTAAAACTTTTTTGTAGGCTTCTGAGATTTCTTCCTATTCTGCCTATAGTCTTGGCTTGAAAAAAATAAGAGTACCACTTTTTTTTTTGAGATCTTGTCCTGCTACTTACATTTCCTTCCATGACACCTGGAACACCTTGTGATCATTTACAAAACTTTTCCTCCCCTTACCTTTATTTTAACCATTTAATTTTTCCATCAGCTAATCTAAAATGTGCATGTTGAAGACATGATACCCCAAGAGTTCTACAAATTAATTTTGTATTTGGTTGGCAATTTATTCTGAATTGAATACTACTCTATTAGTATTCAAGAAAAACTACTCTAGCTAGGACCTCTTGGTTCCATATACTATATTAATGTGAGAACTTTAAAATTGTGTTTCAAAAGAATCCTTTTATTGTGTTTATGGGTAATGCTAACAACAATGTAATATTAGATTTTCCCCTGACTCTTAGTTTTCCCCACTGAGGTATTCACTCTTTTGGATACATTCTTTCTTTTCTACGTGCATAACTCTAAAGACGTTTTGCCATGTGTCCTCATCTATGAACAATATTGACCTCTTTCTATTCCAGAGCTACTAAATTCTAATTCAGAATTTAAGGTGTCATGGATGGTGGATATCTATCAACTTCGGCTATTTTCCTTTTTTGTTTTTGCCTAGTCATGTTAAAGATGCTTGCTCTAAAAAAATCAATCTTTCTTCCCATGGCTCTCAGAATTCAGGTATATGAATATCATAATATCATATCTAATAGTACTAAAATATGATCGCTAACCCCTGGCAGCTCATTTTAAAAGGTCTATCACTTTTTCAGCTCTTTTGTTTCCTATTGGGTTAAGTTCAGGTTACCAAGGTACCCTGAGGCAAACTGTGGTCTCTTTCCATGTCAGCATCCAATCAGGATCCTCTTCTTATACCAGTCATAGATGGTAGTTATCTATCATAAAAGATATTTAAAATATGTTTTCCAGATATGCTCATCAGAAAAACAAGAATTATTAGCCATGGTCTCTATCATAAAAGAATTTATAATAAAGAATGAGAGACAAGACATGGAACCACTGATTTTGAAAGAAAGATTATAAAACTTGTGGTGGGTGGTCAAAGATTAGAAATCACTGAAGATTAAAGGGCAGTTGGAGAGGGGTGGTGAGTGGGAAGGAAGGAAAAGGATTTTCTGAAAGAGTGGGGGAGGGGATGTTTTATGTTCATGGAACAGAGAAACTGGAGTGTAGAAATATAAGCCATTCAAAATGTTGCACGAGATCATTTATAGAAATATTGAACACATAACAAAATATTCATTAAAGTATTTCTGTTCATAATTCTTTTTCTGAATATTAACCATCTCTTTATGCTTTAGAATCTTGTCTTTGTATGGCCCTGGATATGATTTTATGTTTATTGAATACAACAGAATTTACACATGGATTTGTAGTTGTCATCTGGATTTGAGTCCCAGTCTAGATTATATGAACTGTGTGACTAGAGCCTTTCTGAATTTGTTTCTATACAGGTGAGATGGAAATAATATCTAATAATGTCATAATGAAGCTCAAATAAGACCATATGTAGTAGATTATAAAGGCTCTAAAAATGGTATACTAAAGTCTACTAAAATTGGTAAGTGTGCATTAACATACATAGGATATATCCTTCATTCTTTTTCCTTCTTTTTTATTCTAGAATCCAAACAGGGGATATGTGATTCACCATTTTATTGTGAGAAGAGATTTCATTCTTTATCTGGAACATGATGGCAATCATTCTGTAGTTAGATCTAAATGACTGAATTGCAAGGTGAACCGTATTGGTGACTAACTCATTTTCCCTCACCTCCAGCACCCTCTTTTCCCAAGATCAAGCAATTTTCCTGTGTAATGAACTGTATCTGCTTTCAAGTGGCCTGGAAATTAAGAGGTCCAAAGCATCTCCCAAGTCCTCATTTCCTATTTGGTATCATGATGTCTTTTGCTGCTACATCACTGATCTATGTTTCCCAAGGCTATACAAAGGAGAGATGCAAAAATGAATGGAACTACAGAACAATTTTATACATGGGGGAAAAGCTTCAATCGATTTTGAATTATTCAGGCAATGGTTTTCTAGCTAATGGGTTGTCAAATTCTTTGCATCAAATGCTTTTGTCTGGTTTGATAGCCTTTTGGTCAGTTTGATGCGGACTGGCACTGGAAGGAGAGCAGATGTAACAAGGACATGATTTAAAACCAACCTCAACCACCAAAACCGGATGTTAGTAGTTTGATGTATGTCCCTAACACATCCAAAGTCTGAAGAACACAAGTTCACCTGAGGGCAAAAATTTAAGTAAACTAGATAAGAAGATAAAGAAATCAAGTCATAGATTTTCTTCTACAGTCACAGAAAGTAAAATAAAACAGGGAAGAGCTATAATCAATTTGCTCAATCATCTCAAAAAAACTATATTTTTCTAATATAGTCAATGCTTAAAAATTGTTTAGCAGACAATATCTCAGTAATTTTTTCTACTAGCCATTTCTGCTATTTATAAAGTTTATGTGGAACATATGATGTTTTATATTCATATATTACTTTTTGGCATTTACTAAAAATGTTAACAGCTAGGTAATGAAAATACCTGTGAGAAAGTCTTTCATATTATTATGACATTGAAAATGTCATATGACATTATGACTGTGAAAATCAGTAACATATTTACCGAAGACGTTAGAAGTCAAAAGCACAATATCAATGGGTAGAATCAGGAAATAGGTTGAGCTACCAAAGAGAAAACACACTTCTTTAATGATAGAAATGAATTCAATGTACACAAACTGACTAGAATGCATAACTACTTGCACAACTACAATGTTAATGTAATTGTTAGTTGAAATAGCAAAATGCATTGAATAATGTTGGTTCTAAATATGCATGCTTTACATACTATTTTAACTAGGAATAAGTTTAGCTATAACTAAAATATGACTACTGAAGGCAAAACAACATAATTATCTATCTATATACAGCAAAAATACAAGACAACATCAAATGTAGGAAAAAATAATTTGGCTATGTGTAGACATTTTTATGATCTGTAGAAACACTTTATAAAGTAACCTAGAAAGAAAAACATGATTAAATTCAATTGCATTTGACAGTTAAGAGAACACCTTGGCCAAAATCTAGGCAGATAATTTTGAAGACAAAACTGGTCATAAAAACCAAAGCCAGTCCTTTGCAAAAACTGTAAGAAAAAAAGGCAAATATGTTCAAATATGTTATCAAGGTAGATTTAACACAATAGTCAAATATTTGATAAGCCATATCAGTCCAGACCTCTTTTTATTCTGCCTTTTTATCTGTTTTTAGCACATAGGGTGAACAAGAGAAAGAAGTAAAAAATATAATCAACTCAATTCATGTTACTGAAATAAATCATGGAGGCTATAATAAAAGACAAAAGAGTCAATTACTCAAAATTCATTCACATTTGACTCTAGTAAGAATTTTTGTTGATATAAATTTGTAAAGCAAAAAATTCAAAATCCTATGTCTTACAGTTAAAAAAAAAAAACTTCCCCATACATTATTATCTCATGCAACACTCACCAAAACCCTGTGAATATGTAGGAAGTTCTGGTAGTGAAGAACTTAGGTTTGGTTCTCCAGAGAAAGAACTCAGGCTCAGAGAACTTAGGTGATTTGTCCAAAGTTATAACCACAGTAAAGAGCAGAGTGTGGATTCTCTTCATTTATTCATCCATCCACCCATTCATTCATTCTTTTGCTAATATTGAAAGAGTTCTTCAATTCTCTAAATGACCTTTGCCAGTTGAAGGCAATATTGATAGAGAAGAGTGAGAAAAGTCACTTGAGATTAAGAATTTACCATAGAGAATTAGCAAAATGGGAAACTGGCCAGAATTTTACTGTTTGGATATGGATTAAAAGTAAAAATATTGGCTAACAGAGATTTGTAATTTTGTCAGACTATGCTCTGCCTCTGCTTGTTAACAGGGCTAAGTGTTGACTTAGGCTCCACTTTACAGTTTTATGTTTTGTTTTTTGTTTGTTTTTAGAGAAAGAGTACATTAGTAGGGGAGGGGGCAGAGGGAGAGAATCTCAAGCAGGGTCCACACTCAATGTGGAGTCTGATGTGGGGCGTGATCCCACAACCCTGGAATCATGACCTGAGCTGAAATCAAGAGTTAGACACTCGACTGAACTACCCAGGCACCCCCTACTTTACAGTAAAGGTTTAAATGAAATCATAATTTTGAGTATTGCAGTCTTTTTTGTCTTTTATAGTTTATTTTCAAGTTGGTTTCCATATAACACCCAGTGCTCATGCTCACAAGTGCCCTCCTCCATGCCCATTACCCCTCTCCCACTCCCCCATCAGCCCTCAGTTTGTTCTCAGTATTCAACAGTCTCTCATGGTTTTCCTCCATCCCTCTCCCCAACTATTTTTCCCCTTCCTCTCCCCCATGGTCCTCTGTTAAGTTTCTCCTGTTGCACTCATGAGTGAAAACATATGGTATCTGTTCTTCTCTGCCTGACTTATTTCACTTAGCATGACACCCTCGAGTTCCAGCCATGTTGCTACAAATGGCCAGATTTCATTCTTTCTCGTTGCCATGTAGTACTCCATTGTGTGTATATACCACATTTTCTTGATCCATTCATCAGTTGATGGACATTTAGGCTCTTTCCATGTTTTGGCTGTTGTTGACAGTGCTGCTATGAACATTGGGGTACATGTGCCCCTATGCATCAGCACTTCTGTATCCCTTGGGTAAATCCCTATCAGTGCTACTGCTGCATCAGAGGGGAGTTCTATTGTTAATTTTTTGAGGAGCCTCCACACTGTTTTCCAGAGTGGCTGCACCAGTTTACATTCCCACCAACAGTGTAGGAGGAGTATTGCAATCTTTCTAGTTTACAACTACCACCCTTTAGTGAATAACCTTACACCCCAAACAATCTTTAGGATGATTACCTAGCCCTTTGAATCCATTATTGAAAATTACCATTATTTGTGTTGAGTAAATGTATTCATGGTGCAAAATTAAAAAAATATGAAGATACTAGGTATAAAGTCACTCTCTCCTGTGCTTTAGTCTCCCAGAACTCCTCTCTAGAGGCAGAAACTGTTACCATGTGTCCTCGCACAGAAAATTTATGCACTTACATATATATGGGTGTGTATAATGCTATGTGTGTGTGTTTGTGTATGTGTAGTAAACAGTGGCAAACTATACACATTGTTCTTTACCTTGTCTTTTCACTGATTTCACTTATTTTTGAGAGCTTTCAGATTAGCTGCTTCATTCTTAAATGACTGCATAGTATTCCTAGAAATTCCTTTGAAATTACTCTCCAATTTATTTGTAGTCAAGTATACTTACTCAAGAATTCCAAAATAGCTTACTTTTACTAGCCTATAATAGTAATCCTTGCAGTTAGCTGATTAGTTCATAAGAGCTAAAAAGAATCCAAAACTTACAAAAATTCTAAGTATGGTTATTTTATTAGACGTTTCTTTAAAAATCCAGGAATAACTTTAATTAGAAGCTAAATGAACTATAAATTGTCCTTTCACTAATAATTTTAATAAACACACACATATTTTTTGTGATAGTAGGCATATAAGAGATTGAATAATCACAATATCCAGAGCTGAAATGATTATTAATCCAGTATGGAATTTATTACACATTTACATATGTTCTTCATTTAGGTGTTTTCCTATGTACATAGTCTAAAACACTAGGTGACTCATATATTTCCAATCAGTATAAATAAGTCACCATTTTTTTTCAAGTTTTTATTTAAATTCCAATTAGTTTACAGTGACACTAGTTTCAGGTGAATTTAGTGATTCATCCCCACATGCAACACCCAGTGCTCATCACAAGGGCGCTCCTTAATACCCATCACCTAATTAACCCCTCCCCTTCCCTCCTCCCCTCCAGTAACCCTGTTTATTCTCTAAAGAGTGTCTCTTGGTTTGCTTCTCTTTTCTTTCCCCTATGGTCATCTGTTGTTTCTTAAATTGTACACGAGTGAAATCATATGCTATTTGTCTTTGTCTGACTTATTTTGCTTAGCACAATGCTCACTAGCTCCATCCACATTGTTGCAAACAAGGTTTCAAACTTTTATAGCTGAGTAATATTCTATTATATATATACATATATATGCATATATGTATATAAACACACATCCTATCTTCTTTATCCATTCATCAGTTGATAGACATTTATGCCCTTTCCATAACTTGGCTATTGTTGATATTGCTTCCATAAGCATTGGGGTTGCATGTGTCCCTTCCAATCAGTATTTTTGTATCCTTTGGGTAAATACCTAGTAGTGCAATTGCTGGATCATAGGGTGATTCTATCTTTAACTTTTTGAGGAAACTCCATACTGTTGGTGAGAATACAAAATGATGTAGCCACTCTGGAAAATAAGCTACAAATTTTCAAAAATTTGTAATCATGGTGAGAGAAAATCATGTATTTCCAGTGGCATCATATATTGGTACAATCCTTTTCAAAAGCACACTGACAAGAGGTTTAAAAAGATACAAACATATTTATTCCCATTGACTAAATAATTCCAGTTTTGAGAATATTTCCTCAGGAAATGATTTTAAAAAACACAAAAACTATACTATAACAGCATTCATTATTTACAAAACAAAAAAATGGAAGGATTTAAATGTTCAATAATATGTAACTGGTTCCATAAAGTGTACCAATTTGAGGAATATTACAGTCAGGTAAAAAAAAAATCAAGTGTAAAGGTGATGTGTCTATATAGGAAAAGGTGTGTGATGTGTTACTAATACTAAATTATACGTATATGGTAAAATCTAGGCATCATTGTCACTAAACTATACATGTGACAAAAGATTGAACAGTAGTGTCGGATAGGAATAGGAATGACTGTTTTTACTTTAAGTATGTGTAATTTTACAGAGGGTACATTTAAGTGTCTCCTCATACCTCTTCTGAGTCCTTACCACCTTCATGCACAGTGGTAGTCCTGCAAGTGAAACAGATACATAGAGAAGACGCAGAGGTTCTGTCTATAAATCTAAAGGTGTTCCAATGCCTTACTTTATGAGGCCTGACTGCATTCCTACTTTTGGATTCTATGGGGGAAAAATCACAAACTTACATCCTTATTACATTTTTCTGCTCGGGCCAGTTTGAACTGGTGTCTGTTACACCAGAAATAAAAGCCAAGAAATAAAACTAAGGCAGTTTTATATTTCTTGTATAATCTTTACATGTATTTTTAAAAAGTGCTATATGGGGTGCCTGGGTGGGTCAGTTGGTTGAGCGTCAGACTTTGGCTCAGGTCATGATCTCACGGTTCGGTTCATAAATTTGAGCCCCCATTGGTCTCAGTGATGTCAGCATAGAGCCTGCTTCAGATCCTCTGTCCCCCTCTCTCTGCCTCTTTCCCACTCATGCTCTCTCTCACAAAAATAAAACATTTTTCAAAAGTGCTATATGCCATCCAATTGCATTGCAAATAGTGTTATTTATCCCAGGGTAGTAAATTCACTTCTTGTGCAGACAATTCCTTAAATAATGTGTCTAATGTAAGCCAACAGTATTTCTAGATGATATAATAAATATTCCAAGTAATGTTAAATAACATGTTAATCTCCTATCTTCTTTTGTCCTTTAATTAGGTAATCATTCCACTATGCCTGAAGTAATATTTTCAGGGATAAAATTCTCTTTTAGCCTTGTTGAACAGAAAGGCACTGTGTGGGTCATACTCTTAATATCGGCTCTAATCTTTGTCTATAAGTTTGCTTTTGCTGTATTCCGTATCATTTACTGTTTACCATGTGCCAGGCACCATGTAAAACACTTCACATACAGTGTCTTATTTTCTCTTTAAAAGGCCCTGTGCCAGAAAGATTCACAAACGGCAGACACGTTTGCTCTTTTCTATAGTTATTGAGTGTGCTTCACACGAGACAGGCACTGCTTTTAGTATCAGAAACACAGAGATGAAAATTTCTGGCTAGGAGGGGAGATAGTTGTAAAGTATAGCAAAAGTGGTGAATGCTACAACAGTGGTGTGTACAAGGTACTCTGAAGGATGTGAGGAAATCACTAGCTATGTGAGGCAGGTTCTCTAAACCCAAATATTCTGATACAACTGGAGAAGTGCTGAGGTAATCTGAAATCCCAGGAAAGAATACTAGTCTGCCTGCTTGGAAACATATAAGGTAATATGAAATGCAGCAGAATCTGAATCGGGAGGATGTTAAATTTTGAGTATTAGGCTGTCGTAAACATAAAAGACCAAAAAATAGTATTAAAAGGTACATTGGAGACTTTTCAATGATTCATTCATTTATCATATAATTTTGAGGGCCTGGCATGCACTAAGATAGTTTTAGGAGCGAAAAAGACCACTATGAGAATGTCTAATCTGAAATGATTTATTATTATAAATATTAGAAATATTAACCATGTTTCATATTGCTTATGATTTAACATACTATTTAATATAATCTGAATATGTTATTCTTTATCTGTTCTTCATCTGGATAGCCACATCTGGTATCTGTATGGCTTTTATTTGCTGAGTTATTCCTTTACAAATGATTATTGAAGAAGAAAAAAAAAACTTTTAAAGTTCCCTCTATGATTGTTCTTCTTACTTTTCCTCTGCTCCTCTCACTATCCCCACCTCTAGAACACTTATATAATGTGGACAGTCTTGACTTTTTAAAAACCCTTTCATGGATTACAACGGTTTTCAATATAAGGTCCCCAGTCCTTAGAATCTTCATGTGATCTGGTTCCTGTTTTCGCACCTCTGCAGCCTCATGTGGAATATGCATCCGTTTTATTCTTTTGGACCCCCCCACCCCCCAAACACTGCATATGCTCTAACGACTGCCTTTAACATTCTTCCCTCATTTTCCTGACAAATTCTATCACTTCTCCCGGAAAGATTTCTTTGACTCCAGGTTAGTTTAGATGCCTCTCCTACGTACACGGTATCTCCTGGACATTTGTGTGGCAGTCTCTTTGACAATCTTTTTCTTCCACAAATTGTGTGTATCTTGAGGTCAGAATGTATATTAAGCATTTATAGCCCCATGCAGCATCTGTCACACAGAATATACACAAGAATATTAATTGAATAAATTAACTAATGAATAATGATTAAAAGTTCTTTATGGCACAATGCTAAATGTTACATAAAACGTAATGATGGATTAGCATTTTTAAAGCTGTTTATAAAGATGAACAAATAATGAGCAAAAACACTTATCAATCATGAAAGTTAAAGTTTGCATACTTTAGTAGGCAGAACAGCGGCCTCTAAAGATGTCTATGCCCTAATCCCCGGAACATGTGAATACTTTTGGGTTATGTGGCAATTAAGGTTGCAGATGGAATTAAGCTTGCTGATCAGCTACTCTTGAAATGGGAAGATGTCTTGAATTATCCGGGTGGATCTAATGTAACCACAAATGCCCTTAAAAACAGAAGGAGGAGCCAAAAATATAAAGAGCTAGTGAGCTGACAGCATGAGGACTCTGGCTGATGTTTGAAGACAGAGGAAGGGGCCATGAGCCAAGGAATGTGGATGGCCTCTAGAAGATGGAAAAGGCAAAGAAACAAATTCTCCCCCAGAGTCTTCTGGAAGAATGTAATCCTACCAAAGCCTGGTGAGACCCATTTTGACTTCAAGACTGTTAAGATATTTGTGTTATTTTAAGCCACTAAGTTTGTGGTAAAGTTTTATAATAACATTAGGAAACTCATACAGATACCTACCTACTTTAAACAGGGTTAACTTTGGCTGCCTAAAACAGAAAACCTAAGACAATGGTGGCTTAAGGAAGATATGCTATTTCTCTATATGTAAAAGAGATCTGGAGGTAAGAAGTCCAGGGCCAGTAATGTATTCTCTTGTGTCAAAGACTGGGACCCCTTTGATCTTGTTGCTCTGCCTCTCTTAAGGAGCTGAGCTCTAGTCAGCAAGTTTAATTCTATCCAGCAAGAAGAGAAAGAATGGTAAACCACCTCATTTTTTTATTTTAAAAAGTTTTATTAATTTTTAAAATTTATTTTTGAAAGAGAGAGAGAGAGAGAAACAGAGTGCAAGTAGGGGAGGGGCAGAGAGAGAGGGAGACCCAGCACCTGAAACAGCTCAAGGGTCTGACCTGTCAGCACAGAGCCTGGTGCACGGCTTGAACCCACAAACTGAGATAATGACCTGAGCTGAAGTCGGACACTTAACTGACTGAGCCACCCAGGCGCCCCTGAACCACCTCCTTTTGAAGGACTTTCTCAACTTGCACACATTCACCTTGACTTATATCTCACCGGCCAGCACTGAGTAGCACAGTTGCACCTAGATACATGCAAAGACCATTCAAGTGGCCATAGGACAGCAGTGGAGGGTTTCATTACTAAGAAGGAGAAGAAACACACTGGGGAGAATCAGCTATCTCCACCTTACTGCTGTGGTATTATGATTTTCTTTCCCCCTTTCATGTCTTAAGAATATAAAAGTCGCCTCTCCTAGATTTTAGATTAGGGCAGGGGCCTTCACTCTACAAAGAGTTAGTGAATAATTATTGAAGAATTACTCTGTAATAGACTCTGGCGTATTTCTAAGTATTTGTCAGATTTTGCATGTACGCACGGTACAATATGAATACATATTTGGTCAATGAATAACAGAAGATACATCACATTCAAACTTTAGTGTTGTGATCAACAGAAATAGAACCCTTGTTTGATAAAGAAGGTTAAATACATTTTGTTTCTCTATGTGTAGTGCTGTGGGCCTGTCAGGAAACAAATGGCACACTCAAAGGGTAATCTGAAGAAAGTCTGATGAAGAAACTATTTATAGAGATGTGGGCAGGCCTTAGCGGAACCAATAAGAAATAAAGCCCCCCAAGGATTCACAACAGGAGGGCACCATTACCATCCCTTGGTCTGAAGGGGCCAAGGGAAGCAGTTTCTGGAACTTGGCAAGACCTGTCACCATGAGACAGGGTTGCCTGATGGGAGCCATGGCCTTAGGTAGAGGAATGAAGCTACTGAAAAAGCCACAGACAGACAGAAGGGAATGTGAGGGAAGGTGAAATAAGTATCTTGACCTCTCTCTCTTTCCTGTGATCATTTGCCAAGGCCTCCAAATTAGCTGAAACCAAGCAGAAACAAGAGGGAAAACAAGAGGGTGATGTGGTCCATAAAAATCAGCCTCTAAGAACACAGAAAGGCAAAGGATGGGCTTTGAAGGACAGAGAAAAGTCAGAATATGAAAAAATCAAAGCATTTTACAATGTTTGGATGACTCAAAAAACTTTAAAGAGAGAAAGGGAATTGATCCAAATAGATTTGTGTTAGACCTGGTACAAAGAAAGATGAAGATGATGATTAAAACATGAAATAGTGGAGAGGGGGCACTGCCTGTGATCTACTTATGGAGTTAGGATAAAGAGAGTGATCTAGGAATAGAGACGTAAGAAGGAATGAGAAGGGTCTAACCAGAGATCTTCAAACTGAAAATATATTATTTGAACATGGTGTTTCTTATTGCCAACTTTTTCATGTGAGTTTAACACAATTGTGGGATATCTAAAACCTGTTATTGACTGCAAATATTTTAAACAAATACACTCCAATGAATGAACAGTGGCAGCAATTGTAACTGAGGGTCTGTGGACTATAGGTCAAAGAAATAGCAAACTCTGTAGCATAACCAGTCAGCTGCTAAAAGATATCAAGATGCCAGAGTAAAAAAATACATGGAGACAAAAGGGGAAAAAAACAGCAGTAGAAACCAGATATCAGGTAACTGATATGGTAAATACTTAAAAGTTCATTCAAATCCAGAACACGCATGTTGCCTTCTCTCTAGTACAGTTTACTACCTATAGTCGTCACGTATGGAAAAAAGTGTTATTCGGGTCTGTAGGTTATTTCAGTAATATAATCCATCTTCCATGAAAGTAGGCCTTGAAAGCAATCATTTCAATTATTGTGATTTTATGGAAAGATTAGCTTTGGTTCTGAGATGTTCATTAACATCCATTGATTTATACTTACTTCTCTGTATTAGACATGTTCCTGAAAAACTGCCCCCAAAATAAGAAGCTCTGTGCGTTAACATTTCATTGACTTATATAAAAATAGGAACCTTATTCCCCATAGAGAAAAACCATTTTATGGTGCAATATATAGTAAAACCACATGGAGGTTTGGGGAAAACATTTGTCCCTATTATTACCTCCTGGGAGGCTTTATTAGAAATGCTGGTGTGGGTCCTAAAGACAGCTGTCGGTTCTGGATCACTCTGTAGTCATGTTTCCTTCCTGACTCAGCAACTGTAGAATGTGGTGGAACTGCAGCAGTTGAATGACCATGGGCCCCTTTTGTCTCTTTGTGAACCCCATGTGCAGAGGCACTACAGACCTAAGGATTGAGAAACAACAACAGGAGACTTCTAAACTCTGAATTTTGATGGGGAACATGTATCAAATGTATTTTTTCCTTCAAAGCTCTAAAAGTAAAATAATATGTTAATATAATTCATTTAATTGATGTAATTTTATCTTTCCATGAAAGCAATCAATTTATTTTGATGAAGATTATAGAATATTATTATAAGCTATACTTCCCAAATGTGTTCAGGGAGTGAGGTATGTGAAAATCATATGCTCAATATAGAGTACCATGAAATATCTACATTTTAAACTCAAAATAATTTTATGTCAAATGTTATCCTAACTTATACATGAAGCTTACATGGAAAGCAAATAGCAGGTGCAAAGGGTTTATGAAAAATTTATAGAAAAACTCAGTATTCAAAATATTCTACCCATTTACATTTTTCCTTATAAATTTAAAATGTATTACAGTAATTCATTTTCAGCAGAATACCTCTTTCAGCATATGCAATCTCAGAGCACAGTAGAAGCAGAGTATTAACATTTCATTGACACTAAAATTATGAGTACATGTTGAATATATGTTGTATGATGACACTGTAATTACTAAAATCAACACTATAAGGTACACATTAAACTCTTATTAGTATGTTTCTCCACCATGTTTGATTTAAATGAACCTAAACTTTCCTGAGGTATAATTGACTAAATAAAGTTAAAGTTTAATAAAGTTATTCCTTTTCTAAATTTATTCTAAAGATTTTCCCTAATTCTTTACATTTAAGAGATAAGCGGCAACCATTGCGTATACATCAGGCTTAAAGAGCATTTTATTCTGAGATTTACTTTTGCCTGCTTTTCAATCCAGATTTCAATAATTTGGGGAACTTTACAGTTATTTACATTAATTACAGTGAATATGTTAATCAAATATTCAACATGTAAATAGATATATATTTACACATAAATAATTACTACAGGATTTTACAAAACTGAAATTTTAGATTAGAAGATTTAGGATATCAATATTATTTAGGATATCAATATTTCTTGTGCATATTTAAAACATAGGAGTGGGCAGAGTTCATCATTTGGAGAAAACGATTATGGAGAATGTAAACTCAAGATCAATTAGTTTCCAAATAAGGCAGGATATAAATGATAGTAATCAGTTTTTGCAGCCATCATTTCAACTGTTCCTAACAACTAACGTGGAGGAGAAGTCTGATAAACAATCCTCACTTTATATAGGAAAGGTCAGTTTTAAGAACTACTTCCCTATTGAGCATCTACGATATAACCAGGTACTCCACTAGATCCTGAGGGCACAGAAATGAACAAGAGAAGTCTAGCCCAAGCTAACTAAACCAGTAACCATTAGGGTAAGGAAGACAATGACTTCCTACCTGATCCTCCCTTTGTCTCTGATTTTAAGGCAAGGATGAATACTGAAGGAAGCTTAGTAGGGAGGTCCAGGACAGATACTTCAGAAAGAGAAAAGGATGAGTTATACTTTCTAAGTTTAAGACTAGGTAAAATGTGGGCTAGTTCAAATGTATTTTTTTTTCCATTCTGGCTGGAAATTAGGGTAGCTGTAAAAAAGTTGTGGGGGGGGGTTGGGGGGGGAAATGCTGGCAAATGACAAAGTCTTTACCTTGATTCAGAAGGCAATTGGAGAACATTATACAGCTTCAGGAGGTAGTAAAAAATTACTGCTTGAACCAAGCAAAACATGGACACAGTTCTGGGATGCACAAATTCAGTTAACATGGTATGAATGAAATCGAGGACTGCCTGTACTTCAAATGATCATTAAGAGTTATGATTCTAGTTTTGGCATTGAGCATGCATAGATATACATAATGTACAGCAAAGAATATTTACAGTCACATTTCATGCACTAATAATGCATTCATTTCTCAAAATGCCAAAGAAAATGTGGGAGAGAAAATTTTCATCTATATTCAGGATTAAACTTTCTAATTTTAAATTACCAGACTTCAGATGTAAATTTATTTCAGTTGAAAGGTTTGAAGAGATTATTAATGGATCTTCTGAAATTCTGGAGTGTTTAAAAGATGATTTTAACATAATAAAGAATCTTGCCACAGGTATGGCAAAAATTATAGACATAAGTTTATTGAGCACCTAGTATGTGACAAGCACTGTGCTGGGTGACTGTGCTATTTCTAATACGCTGTGTGTCACGTTTCAGTTTTCTCAATTTCTCTATCAATAACTTTTACGCTGTTAATTTACAACTCAATTATTTGAAATGCAGCTCATTTATTCTGTTCCAAAGACCTTTCCTCATCTGAACGGGGTTGGGGGAAGGGAGGGGAAATGGAAAGCTAAATCCTACGGACGACTTGACTGTCTTGGTATTTATGGTGTTATCTGTATGGTCTTTCAGAAATCCTCAAAGTTGTACAAAGTCAGAGACGAGATAAGATCTGCAATCTATCAGTTTCCAACACCACATCTGTTAGCCGTAGTTTCTTTCTTCAAGGTCCGGTTCAGCGATTAATTGCCCATTTAGACGGTAAATCCTGGCCCGTTAGTACCTTAACTCTACGTCTTGGCTCCTCCCATCTCGTCCATCTACTCTAAGAGGACAGCAGGGAGGAAGGCTGAGAGGCAGGCGGCGGGGCGGGGGCGGCCGAGGTGACAGCAGGTGAGAGCCAGATAGGGATGAGGAAGTGAGACAGGGACCGTGTGGGTATTACTCATTCGGCTTCACCGCCGGTGTTGCCTGCAAACGGAACTTCTCGCCTCTCTTTCGGTCCAGCTGAAGTTCTAACTGAAGTCACTTCCCACCCCGGTTCGCTCGGGGGGAAAACCGTGCGTCCGTGTAGGGGAAGGGAGTCAGAACAGCGGGTCAGGTAGCCTCCCGTCCGCGGCGTCACGAGGCCGAGCTTCCCAAATCAGTCTCTACCGTTCCCCGAACCTGCCCTCCCTCTACCCTTGGGAACTCCCCGGGTAGCCCAGGGCGAGACCCTCTCCCGCGCCCCAGGGCGCGCCGATCGGACAAACGCTGCGAGAGAGTCGAGCCCAACCTTGACGAAGAGAGAGGACAGGTTGGTCCGGTCACTGCGAAGGGGCAGCTCTGAGAGTACAAGGTCCTGAGGGGACTCAGCCAGACTGGTCCGTGCCCCGGGCACCCCCGGCGGGTGTGGTCAGTTCAGAGGCAGAACGCCGCTGAGCCTCTTACTTTACCTTTCTTACTCCGACTGCCTGCCGCCCTTCCGAAAACGT
>PJEM01015411.1:0-22334 GCA_004023845.1 Helogale parvula
TAAAAACCATATGATCCTGTCGATAGATGCAGAAAAAGCATTTGACAAAATACAGCACCCTTTCTTAATAAAAACCCTTGAGAAAATTGGAATAGAAGGAACTTACCTAAACATTATAAGAGCAGTCTATGAAAAACCCACAGCTAATATAATCCTCAATGGGGAAAAACTGAGAACTTTCCCCCTGAGATCAGGAACATGACAGGGGTGCCCACTCTCACCACTGTTGTTTAACATAGTGCTGGAAGTTCTAGCATCAACAATCAGACAACAAAAAGAAATAAGAGGCATCAGAATTGGCAAGGAAGAAGTCAAACTTTCCCTTTTTGCAGATGACATGATACTCTACATGGAAAACCCAATCGACTCCACCAGAAGCCTTCTAGAATTGATCAATGAATTCAGTAAAGTTGCAGGGTACAAAATCAATGTACAGAAATCAGTTGCATTCCTATTCACCAAAAATGAAGCAGCCGAAGAGAAATTAAGAAAATGATCCCATTCGCGATTGCACGAAAAACCATCAAATACCTAGGAGTAAACCTAACCAAGAATGCAAAAGACCTATATGATGAAAACTATAGAAAACTTATGAAAGAGATTGAAGAAGATACCAAGAAATGGAAAAACATTCCCTGTTCATGGATCGAAAGAATAAACATTGTGAAAATGTCATTACTACCCAAAGCAATCTACACATTCAATGCAATCCCCATCAAAATTGCACCAACATTCTTCTCAAAGCTAGAACAAACTATCCTCAAATTCGTATGGAACCACAAAAGACCCCGAATAGCCAAAGTCATATTGAAGAGGAAAACCCAAACGGGAGGCATCACAATCCCAGACTTTAGCCTCTACTGCAAAGCTGTCATCATCAAGACAGTATGGTATTGGCACAAAAACAGACACATAGACCAATGAAATAGAATAGAGAACCCAGAACTGGGCCCACAAATGTATGGCCAATTAATTTTTGACAAAGCAGGAAAGAATATCCGATGGAAAAAAGGCTGTCTCTTTAGCAGATGGTGCTGGGAAAATTGGACAGCAACATGTAGGAGAATGAAATTAGACCACTTTCTAACACCATACACAAAAATAAAATCAAAATGGCTGAAGGACCTGAATGTGAGACAGGAAACCATCAAAACCCTCAAGGAGAAAGTAGGAAACAACCTCCTTGACCTCAACCGCAGCAATTTCCTACTCGACACATCCCAAAGGCAAGGGAAATGAAAGCAAAACTGAACCCTTCGAACTTCATCAAGACAAAAAGCTTCTGCAAGGCAAAGGAAACAATCAAGAAAACTAATAGGCAACCGACAGAATGGGAAAAGATAGTTGCAAATGACATATCAGATAAAGGGCTAATATCGAAAATGTACAAGGAACTCACCAATCTTCACAATCACAAAACAAATAACCCAGTGAAGAAATGGGCAGAAGACATGAACAGACACTTCTCCAAAGAGGACATCCAGATGGTGTTGTATGGAAACCAATTTGACAATAAAATATTATTAAAAAAAAAAAAAAGAGATTGTGTCCTATAGTGACATCTGTTGGAATTCCTTTTAGTAAAAAATGGAATGATGAAGTAAAAGAATAATGAAATGTTTATGATAATACCTAAAGTGACATGGATATATGTTCCTGCCCCATCTCCTTCCTTTCACTGGGATAAAATACAGGGTCCAGGAAAGTGTGTGACACCATTCAATGCACATTAACCCTTCTTTTCCAAACAACTTTTTGAGAATACATACTTAGAAGGACTAAGATTATCTTCCGTTTGTCTGATAACTGCACCATTAGACATTCTTTTTAGGTTTCCTTTTACATTATACTTTGAAATTTCTTGTACTTGGCAGCTTGTTCTTATGAACTTTGAGAAGAAATAGAGAATGGTTCTATACATTTATTTTTTTTCTTTAATTTTATTTTACATTTATCTATTTTTGAGACACAAAGAGAGACAGAGCACGAGCAGGGAAGGGGCAGAGAGAAAAGGAAACACAGAATACAAAGGCTCCAGGGTCTGAGCTGTCAGCACAGAGCCCAACGGGGATGTCAAACCCATGAACCCTGAGATTATAACCTGGCTGAAGTTGGCTACCTAACCAACTGAGCCACCCAGGTCCCTTCTCCATCCATTATCTTAAACATAGGATTTTTAAACTGCTTCTTACATCTATAAGTACTGCAGTGTTGTATAATCTTTCAAAAAATATTAGATATGATATACGGTACCAAGTGGATACTCAGTGATATCAAGTTACAGATGAGTCTCATCTGGACTTAATGGAACTTTAACGCTACCATAATCTGTATGAGACCAGTGATGATAATTGGATTTGATTAAATATCACTTGCTTTTCTTAGATACAGCTCCAGTGTAATCAATGATGGTATTTAAAAAAGTTAATGAGCCTTGACCAATTAGAATCAAATCAATCATTAATCAGAAACAGGCTCTGGCCTAACCCAGAGCATCTTAATGAAGTGGTCCTACTGGTCAGAAGTTTGAAAGTTGAAGATCTTTTGATAGAATTTTGGGTGGCTGGAACCTCTATGGGAGGGGGGATCTGGGGACTCAGCCTGTGACTGTTTATCTCCTCTACTAAAATATTTTAGTATTTTATCAATCGACATGGCTGCCAAAGCCTACTGACTAAATATAGTAACACTAAGTATAGTAACAACTAATCAGTATAGTAACAACTAAGATTCTTAGTCCCCACATTTCTAAGGCCTTCAGCCTTCAGCTGACATTAGATAAGTAGAACATTTGGGGGAAAGAATGCATATTTATAGATTTTTCACTGGAAAAGGACACTGTAAGTTCATGTGAGTGTGTACATATGAAGGATATATTTTGGACCAATTAAAATACTGAGTCGTATTTTAAAATTTTAGATTTGCTTCTATATTGTTTGATACTAACCTTTTATCAGATATGTCATTAGCAAATCTCCCATTCCCCAGGTTGCCTTTTAGTTTTGTTGATTATTTCTTTTGCTGTATAGAAGCTTTATATTTTGATGATGTCCCATTTGTTTATTTTTGCTTTTGTTTCCCTTGCCTCAGGAAAACTACCTAGAAAGAAGTTGCTATTGCTGATGTGAAAGCAGTTACTACATGTGTTCTCCTCTAGGATTTTTTTGGCTTCAGATCTCAGTTTTAGGTCTTTATTTTTGTATATGGTGTAAGAGAGTGGTCCAATTTTATTCTTTTGCAT
Organism: Helogale parvula; assembly: GCA_004023845.1. Taxonomy (NCBI): domain Eukaryota; kingdom Metazoa; phylum Chordata; class Mammalia; order Carnivora; family Herpestidae; genus Helogale; species Helogale parvula. The sequence continues at coordinate 3,242 of PJEM01015411.1, forward strand.
GTTGCTATCCAGTTTTCCCACCACTATTTGTTGAGGAGACTGTCTTTTTTCCCCTATTGGATATTCTTTCCTGCTTTGTTAAAGATTAATTGATTGTATAGTTGTGGGTCCATTTCTGGGTTTTCTATTCCATTCTATTGATCTATGTGTCTCTTCTTGCTACAGTACCACATTGTTTTGATCACTAAAGCTTTGTAATATAACTTGAAGTCAGGAAGTGTGATGCCTCTAGCTTTTCTTTCCTTTTCCAAAATTGTTTCACCTATCTGGAGTCTTTTGTGGTTCCATACTAATTTTAGGGTTGTTTTTTCTAGCACTGTGAAAAATCCTCTTGATATTTTGATAGGGATTACATTAAATGTGTAGATTTCTTTGAGTGATATATACACTTTAGCCATTAGTCAGAATGGCTAAAACTAACACAAGAAATAAGAGGTGCTGACTAGGATATGGGGAAAAGAGAACCACCTTTCACAGTTGATAGGAAAGCAAACTTGTGCAGCCACTCTGGAAAACAATATGGAAGTCCCTTAAAAAGCTAAAAATTTGAACTCCTGTATGATACAGCATTTGTTCAACTAGATAGTTACCTAGTGAATACAAAAACATGGGGGCACCTGAGTGGCTTGGTTGAGCATCTGACTCTTGATTTCAGCTCAGGTCATGCTCCCAGGGTTGTGTGATTGCGCCATGCATTGGTCTCCATGCTGAGTGTGTAGCCTGCTTAAAATTCTCTCTCTCTCTCTCTCTCTCTCTCTCTCTCTCTCTCCCACTTCCTCTCCCTCTCCCATTCTCCCCTGCTGGTGTGTTTTCTCTCTCTAAAATAAAATTTTAAAAAATGAATACAAAAATATTAATTTGAAGGCATACATTCTTCCTGATGTTTATAGGAGAATTAACTACAATAGCAAAATTATGGAAATGGCCCAAGTGTCTATCAACTGATGAATGGTTAAGGAAGTAGCTATATATATGCTATAGAAAGTATCATGCTAAGTGAAAGAAGTCAGAGAAAGACATATTAACATGTGATTCCACTTATATGTGGAATTGAAGAAAGAAAACAAATGAGGAAAGGGGAAAAAGAGAAAAGGACTTTTAATTATAGAAAACAAACTGATTATAGAAATTATAGAAAACAAACCAGACGGGAGGTGGGTAGGGAGGTATAGATTAAATAAGCAATGGGGATTAAGGAGGGCAGTTGTTGGGAGAAGCACCAGGTGTTGTATGTAAGTGTTGAATCAATAAATTGTACACCTAAAACTAATATTCACTGTATGTTAATTAACTGGAATTTAAATAAAAAATTAAGAAAAGTTTAATATAAGTGAGTTCAAATAAGTGCCCGCATGTCTTAAATGCTGAGAATGAAAATAAATATGCACCATATCCTTTTAAATCTAACTTATATGATGCTAGAATAAAGAACTGACTATTAAAACATGATAGGGTGCCTGGGTGGCTCAGTCGGTTAAGCATCCGGCTTTGGCTCAGGTCAGATCTCACGGTTTGTGGGTTCGAGCCCCGCGTCGGGCTCTGTGCTGACAGCTAGCTCAGAGCCTGGAGCCTGTTTCAGATTCTGTATCTCCCTCTCTCTCTGACTCTCCTTTGCTCCAGCTGTCTCTCTCTGTCTCTCAAAAGTAAATAAAAAGCATTAAAAAAATTAAAAAAAAAAAAACATGATAGAAATCTTCTGAGCCCGTGGGAAGAACACAACTAAGCATTATTAGCAGTCCTGGGGGCTCTTCTCTATTATTTTCTAAAATCCAATTGAAGCTTCATTAAAATACATTCAATTATAAAATTTGTTTTATTATAAAAATAACTGCAAAAATCTTACACCTTGGGGAAAGAAATGAACCATGAAAATATCTCCAAAGAAAATTCCAAATGCTTTATAGAACTTGTGTTATTCTAAAGGAACAGAGAGCTGCTACTTTGAACCTGACTACAGTGTTTTCTTACTGAAAAAAGAAATGTATATTTTTTGACAAATGATGGTATTTCGGTCTTGGCAATGAGTTTACACATCACGTATTTTAATTCCCTTGGCATCCATGTAGCTCATTTTATTATTCATTTTCACAAGTTAGGTATTCTGGTTTGCTGAAGAAATATTAAGTAGATAAAATATTTAAAATTTCAAAAAATATTTATCAAAAAGCAGTTATAAACCAGTTACTAAAGAAATGCAAAGAGACACAGAGGTGACAAGTACCGTTGGGAAGAAAGAAACCTTGATAGGCTAATAGAATTAATTTTCATTCTTCATGATTACATTATGAAGCCAAGATAAAGGTGCAGTTGATGGGAGAAAATGCAGGATTGTCCCAGAAAGTGAGAGGGAAAAGAATAAGGTTGGGAAATTCACCTCAATCTTGGAGGGGTACAGGGGTTCGGCAGAATTTGTGTAGCCTTGTTCTCAAATCAAGACCAAAGAAAGACTCTGGATACCTGTCCAGCCACCAGTCTTTACTAGTCTTATCATTACCCATGCCCCACATTCCTGGAAAGGAATATTTTTAGAATTTTTACCAACGTTCTCCATAGAGTCTCTAAGTTGTAAGTCCTTCTTTGTTAGTCATGCTCCTCTTCATTCAAAACCAGACATCCACGTCTTTCAGATGAGGCTGATTATCAATAACCATATCACACAGCTTTTATATGTCATCACCCAATTTAAGTTGTAACCCCCTTTATTTATTTAATTTATGCATTTTTAACTAACAATTAGTCATCAACAAAATCACATTTTACTTTTCAGAATATTTTCTTTATCTTCTCATTCTAGGTGCAGTTGGCCCTTTCCTGAGTATTTAGCTTTCCCTGAAGTCCTCTTGGCAATTAATTATATTTTTAAAGCTTATTTTTGTATTTTGTAAGAAAGAAAGTGAGGGAAGGGTGGGGATAGGGAGAGAATCCCAAGCAGGTTCCACACTGACAGTGCAGAGTTCAATGCAGGGCTTGAACTCATGAACCCATGAGATCATAACCTGACCCAAAGTTGGACACTCAGCTAAGTGAGCCAACCAAGCACTCGGTAATTAACTCTTCTAATTGTCATGCAGATAAATCAACACAGTGTCTGGGATAGATGTAGGTTTGTTACTGCTCATAGTAGCTGGTTTCATGTTTTTCTCCCTCCTCTATCAAACAAACAAACAAAGAAACAAATGTTTAATGACAGCTCTGTTGAATGACATGACTCAAAACTGTGTGCTTCACCTCACTCATTTGTTACCAACAAATCCCCAGGGCATTTATCGTTATTAATTGCAGGGTTCTGCTCTGTTTCTCTGTCTTTCTTTCCACCAATACTGCCACGGCACATTGGAGCTGCTACAACAAAATACCACAGACTGGGTGGCTTATAAAAATAGAAATTTATTTCTCGCAGTTCTGAAGCCTGGAAGTCTAAGCTCACGATGCCAATATGATTGGGTGAGGGCCTTACTCTGTGTTGCAGACTTCTTGTATTTTCATGTAATGGAAAGAGCTAGGAAACTTGGTTTCTGTTGTACCATAGACTCTGAGCTTTCCTTGTGCCTCACCAGCTGCTCACCAGTTGGTTTTGTACTAAATTTTCACCTTTCCTTTTCTCAGCTTTAAAGGAGAGAGTACCTGGAAGTGAGTCATTGCTCCTTTTTTCTATCTACAAGCATCACCGGGGTAGTGACCAAAACCATATATTTAAATAATATTTACACATTACTTTATGTCACTTTCATATCTCCAGCCCTAACCACAAATATCCCAAATGCTTACTATTTTGGATATTTAATAGGTAGGTATCTGGAGTGGATGTTACCAATAAATTCTCAATGTCCTTTTTGTAAGCTCATGAAAGACTACTCTTCCTAGTCCCCTTGCATTTTGGCAAACCCGTGTGAGTAATTCTAGCCAGTAGTCTAAGTGAAGAAGTAATTGTGTGTGACTTTAAGTCAGAAGAATGAGAGAAAAGGCCTGTGTACTCATTTCCCCTGCTTTAAAGAACAAGTGGGGTTTGCTTGTCAAGAAGCTATGGATATAGAAGGTGGTATCTGATTCAGGCCATGTGACCAAGTCCCTATATCTGGATTGTCTAACTCCTGTGAGAGAAAGTTACTATTGTGTGTTGAACTATTAAGATTTGGGATCTTACTCGACTCTTAGGATTTGGGATCTATGCTATACCTAATCACTGAAGCATAGCATGTAACATGTCTATGGGTATAATATCTAAAAATTCGCATTACAAAAAAAAGATACTTAATTTCTTTCATAAAATTGTTTATTCTTTGTACTGGGGTGGCTCAGTCAGTTAAACGTCCAACTCTTAATCTCACCTCTGGTCTCGATCTCAGGGTGTCATGAGTTCAGGCCTCACACTGAGCTCTAAGATGGGTGTGGAACATACTTAAAAAACAAAAATAAAAACAACAAAACAAAACAAAACAAAAACAAAACCACACATTTGTTCTTCAGACTACTCCATAGTTGTAAATGGCATCATCCTTACCCAACTGAAACATCTAGGGAGTCATTCACCACATCCACATGTAGCCTATCAGAAAATCCTATTAATTCTAACTTTAAAATATTTCCCAGACCCCAGACATTTTGTCACTTCCACCACAGCCACAGATACACGGATGTAAGCCAAAATCATCTTTGACTGGAGATTTTCAAAAGCCCCCCAAATAATCACACTTTCTCCTTTTGTTTCCTATGCTGTATTTTCTATGAAAATTTTAAAAAAATAATAATTACTCCCTTTACAAATTTTCAGTGACTTCTAATTTCATGTAGAAGACAATCCAGATTTTTCTTAGCCTATAAAACTATATTATCTTTTCTATCTACCAAGGTGATTTCATTTCCTTTGGGTACTGCTTTTGCTCAGGATGCTTTAAACACACTGATCTTCTTGGCAGTTCTTCAACATATGATGCTTGTTTTTGTCTCAGGACCTTTCCCCCAAACGCTTTGATTCCTTCACCCCAAAGTCTTGGGTCTTTTGAAATACTCTTCCCACTCCCTCAAAATGCTTTTCCAAGATTTTTGCTGCTTCACTCCCTCATTGTTCTCCACAAATGCCCTGTCTTCACAATGACAATCCCTGTCATGACACAAACTCACATCATCCAGTGTTTCTTCGTCTTGTTTTATTTTTCTTCATAGCAAGTGTCATGCATATGTATAAGTAAGTCTATGTTCATATATGTGGATGTGTGAATGTGTGTATGTATAGATGTATACCTTTTTCTTATTTGTAGTCAACATTAGATAATCAATTCCATGAAGAATTTTTTTCACCTTTGTTTGTAATTTTCCCTTGGAAACTAGAATAGTGCCTAGAACATAAATGTGTGCTTACTAAATATTTGTTAAATGAATAAATAAAGTCCATTATCATTATTCTATACTCATTCCACATAATATAATAGGATTGCAGAATAATCCAAATAATATTCAACTAAACCTATGAAGTTATTACTTCTTTTATTTGAAACTATAAAGAGCTGCTATTTATTTCAATGAATTTAAATTAGAATCTCAAAGTGCTAAGATTCTACAATTTGCTAAATAATAGATTGTCTATTATATCTGTTTGTTACCTAAATACATAAAGAGTTCTACACAAGTAGAGAAGATTATTCAGCTAAGATATTTACACCACATTATTTATTTATGCATATAATGTATTATTAAAATTAAGTTATGCATTTTTGAAATCACCACCAACATGCTTACCTATATTAAAATGCCTGCACAAAATGAACTACCTTTATGAAATCTATATGAAATAAATTCAGGAAAAGTTGAAAGCGGAGGGAAGAAGAAGTATATATACATATATATATATATATATATACACACCCACCCACACACACATATACACATATATGTACATATATCTGATAAAATGCTTACTATATTTATAATGCATATTTACTTCTTTTTAAAGATGTCAAGGGGAAAATGAATGAATATGGTATTCTTACCTCCAATTATGTCCTTAATCCACTGAAATTGTGGATGATTTTATCAGTGATTCAGACCTCCTACCTGGGGCTTACCCAGTTAAAACACCCAGTTTTTGTGCTTGTGATATTGGTGACTATGTAAAGACTACAATAAGTATATATTACTCTATGTAATCATTAAAATAAGCTTGCTTAAAGTGAAATCACATGCACATATTCAGTTGTCTTTATAATTCACTTTAATTGTTAAGATTGAATTATTAGTTTCCTTTGGCTTTAATTCTTCCTTAATACTTTCCTTTGGCTTTTCTGACACTACAGCTCTGATGCTTTCCTTCCAAATGTTCTCATGAGTTCTACTAAACATATTTTCCTAAAAAATATTTGTGTTTCTAACAGTTCTTCCCTGCGTTTGTTCATTTCTTTGTTTTTCTGTTCTTACAATAAATATTCAGTGTAATCATCTAGGCAATCTCTACAATCATAAGAAATTTAGTTATATCTATACACCAGCCTACATATCAATAATAACTTCAATCTTATCCAAATATGATTGATCCAGTGTCTTCCTTTGAATTTTCAATAGTCTATAGAAAAATCAGTGTGTTTAAATCTGAACTCATTATCTTCCTTATAAAATCATTTTCTCTTCTTTTTGTTGGCATTGACTGTGAAATTACATCAATAGACATCAACAGTTTTCTTTTTTATTTCACTTCCTATATACTATACCCAATTTTTGAACAGCTGCCTAAATAAAAGAGCAATAAGCAAAAACATGAACCACCATTGCATAGAAGAGGAAGCAAATGCAAGCACCATGAAGATGTATTTTATCTTCAAGTGTTCATAATCAGAAAAATGGAAGTTGAACCAGTCTACCACAATAAACCATTTTGTAGCCTCATTCAATTTGTATAAATTAAGTGATTTGAAAATAAAATTGGAGATAATGCGGATTGAAAAATTTCGTTTACAGTTTTGTAAAACACCGTGTCATTGCCATTGTAATTTTGAAATATTTTCTGTTCTTTGACTCAAAAATGTCTACTTCTAGATAGATACAAACAGACAAAATCACCTCTGAATACTTTGCATGTATGAATATGCTTTTCACAACACACTTTGTAAATAAAAAAAATATAAACTGAACAATGTGTCATTGGCATCAGAATGAGCAATTGCATGGTCATATCACACAGTGATCTAAGTATAGCAATGATATATATAAGCTGACACCATATGTAAAATATATGGATTGGTTAAGCAAGTTGAATAAACTCTAGAGTTCTTCTGTACAGCTTTTTACCTTTAGTCAGCAAAAACATATACTTAAAAGTTGCAAGGAGGGTTGATCGTATGCTAAGTATTCTTACCACAATAAAATTTAACACACACACACACACACACACACACACACGTGTGCATGCACGCATGCATACACACATGCAGAAATGAACCTTCATAATATAATATTGAATATATAAAAGCAATTCCAAATGATTATGTATAACATGAAATTATTTAATAATGTCCAATAGCTAGCAAAACTAAATAATAAAAGTTTTAATTAGATTGATACATCCTCAAATATTACATATACATAAGGGAAATGATTAATAGTTCTGGACAGAAGTTAAACTTTGTGTGGGTGGGAGGTAGGGGGGAAACACAGAATAATTTAAACAACTAGTAATGGTTTAGGCCTTGGTTAAATCTTGAGTTCAGAGGTATTCATTATATTATTCATTATATTATCAAAAATGAATGAATAAATTAACTGGAAAGATATAAAGATTAAATGAAAACTGGCTACATGAAGACCAAAGAGGGTAATGTGTCATGAATCAAGGATTATTTTATTTTTGTTTCTGAAATGATTTTTGTTAAATAATATGTTCACTGATACATAGCTCTATAATGCTGTAAGCAGAGGATATGCATATCTGCCTCATTAATTGTATTAATATTTATTTTCTCATAAGACCATGAATTTTCTTCCATATGCTGTGTAGTCACCCTCTCCCTCCCAAAATACACAAATTATTAATAGCTATTTTTTTAAATAATAACGAGATGCAACCTAGCTCTAAAATGTGCTTTCTTGTCATAATCTTCTGTGAAAGGGCTCTTTATTTTGGTACTTTATTATTTTTATATTAAGAATTGTCTTGAGAAAATTTTGTCATTTTGTTATCAATACTATTCTAAAAGTTAAAAATAGGAACACTCAAGCCTTATAATGAATGTTTATGTATAACATTTCTATCATTTTAACTCATATGTTTATCAAAAACACTTTTAAGAAAAAACATAAAATTAGCAAATATCTAGGAAGCCAATTATTTATATGCACACATGGAAAGCCTTTTAACAGGAAATAAAATGAATTATAACAATGTTATTCTACTTTGTTACATGCCTAGAGAATTAAATGTTTGCTTTTAATAAGCTTGAGATATGTTTATTCCTTTGGTATGTGTACAACATTGCTGATATAATTATATAATTAGATGAATCTGTAACACTGTCTTTTCTCCTGGACGATTTGCTGTGACCTGCTTTCCGATGGACTTTTTTTTTTCCTGATTGACTTTCTACCAGATGTCCAATTCAAATCTCAACCAGATCACATAATAGCATAACTGTTATAATCTATATAATATATTGTGATTTTAAATAGTGATTTTTAAATAATTTTCCTGTTTATATGTCCCATAAAAAAAGATTTCTACACAACGTGAGTGAGTGTGTGTGGGTGTGTGTGTATGTGTGTGGTGGAGTTAGAATTAGTTTAGACAACATGTATGCAAGCAATAGAAGCAAAGCTTGACTGACCTGGTAAGAAATAGGATGCTACATTTAACTCATAAATCAACAAAAGAGAAAAACAAGCAATCTTTGGGAAGAAAACAAGAGTCTGGTTATCTCTTGGGAATCTTAAGCAAAAGAGGATTTTCATTTGATTTTTAAGTTCTAACTTCTATGGGTCCCTTTACATTTGTCCTTCCATGTAAGACTGAAATTACGGAACATGCAGTGTAAGAGCTTCCGCTCTAGTGACTGCTTCTTCTGTGTTTGGGACAAGAAGTAATGCAAAGGCAGAACCCTAACGAAGAGATTATGGACAGTTTGGAATAAGATAACCAGCAAAAATTAAGTAAAAGATATGTACCAACAATGTTTTTCATGTTATTGTGTTTGACTTTATATATACCTACCATGAACAAAAACTGATACAGTATTACATTTTGGAAATAATGTAAACTGTGATATCACTTACAAATCTGAAGACTTCTTTATACAAAAAAATTATGAAAATATTTTTGTAACAAAATTTGAAATTTAGGTAAATTATAGCTTTTCCCGTCTTTCATTGATTGGTGTGCAATTACTAAGTCATTGTAGTTACGGGTAGAGCTTCAAGTAGGTCTTCCAGTAGTCTTTCTGAACTATTTGGCACTAAGTAAGATTTCTTCTATGTATATTTGCAATGAAATTTTATAGCATAATTAGCCAACATCATAGTTGCAGTCTGAAGTTACTGAAAATAGTTCACCGAAATGCAGCTATTAGGTCCCATATGGTCTCATAATTTTCTAACCAGTCTTCATTTAATTTAATGCAGACTAGTGCTACACTTAAAGACATTTTTCAATTGAGTCTAAACAAGCAATTCTGAAATTACTAATAATTCAATCTTAACAATTAAAGTGAATTATAAAGACAACTGAATATGTGCATGTGATTTCACTTTAAGCAAGCTTATTTTAATGATTACATAGAGTAATATATACTTATTGTAGTCTTTACATAATACCCTAAGGGTATACAAAAGCATAAGGAAAATCATTCATATATATATATATGATGGAGCAGTATGCTAGTCTGATATTGAAATTAGCCCATTATATTAAGACATATTTAGCATGGGATGCGCCAGGGATAAGAGAAAAGATGTTTTTGAATCCACAGCATAAGGCACTGCTGTCCTAACTATACATATATACATATCTATTATACATAAAATATATCCATTTACATTTCACTAGTTTTTATTTGTTGTGTTAGTTTCTATGCCTCTAGTTATCTTTTAAGTATATGCACATTCTAGAATGGTTAAATTTTAATCTTTTTTTTTCTACATTTATTTATTTTTGAGAGACAGAGAGAGACAGAGTGTGAACTGTGGAGGGACAGAGAGAGAAAGAGACACAGAATCTGAAGCAGGCTCCAGGCTCTGAGCTAGCTTCAGATACCCCATGAACCACAAAATTTTAACCAAGGGATATGACCCAATTGAAAACAAATTAGCAACTTCTAAAACCCTTTTTACATTTCTGCATGTCCTCCCCATGCCTTATGGCACAGTTTACCTGATACACGCCTAATACAGACAGACCTTCCTAAACCTGGGAAGAACTAGTGCTCCTTCAAGCCCAAAGACACCCACTTCCATAACATTCATATAAACAATCTGAAAGCAATATAAACTTATGATATCTTATGTTTATAGAAACTCCTTTTGTAGCTTGCTTTTTTATCTGTTAAGAAAGAAAGGCTATGCTGTTCTAGCACAGAGCCAGAAATGGGGCTTGAACTCACAAAACTGTGAAATCATGACCTGAGCCAAAACTGAGAGTTGGATGCTCAACCAACTGAGCCATCCAGGTGCCCCTATGCTAAGCTTTTAGTGTGTGAGAGTCCAACTGTGTTTCAGTTTTATTGTGACTATTATCTTCCATGCTTGTAACTGATCACAATATTCCTAGCATTCTCTTTTATTCAGGGTGAAGGCAATTGTTTGCCAATAGGTTTTCTCAATATCTGCTTCTCTATCAGCTTTACACTTTCCTATACATCTCTTCCTTAGAAATTATTCCTGTCCACATTCTTGTCCCTACCCCAGTGTGACTTTTTGCTCTTTACCTGGTGCTTGCTAGCTTTGTGAAGGCTGGTGGGAGGGGATGCTTTATTTTTATCCTTTGTAACCTCAGTCTTAAGCAAACACTAGGTCTCCAGGATGAAGCACTTTTCAGTGATCCTATCCCTTCCCCAGAAATGGAAAATCTCTGTGTGTCTGGACCCAGTATGGTTCCCTATTCCCTCCTGAATTTAAAGAGGAGCTTTCCTTTTCTCTTCATGGTGGTATTCTCCCCGCTCTATTTGTGGCCCTTTGCTGCCCTCCTACATCTCCTCAAGTCTTTAGGTTCATGAAGAAAAAGCCTCAGATAGGGTTTCCTGATTTTCCTACAGCAGTTGCTGCGCCCTCCTGTAGGACATGTCAAGTTCCTTTGTGTATACTTCCCAAACGACAGTGGTTTTCTATTCCTCACCCTGCCCTCAATCTCTCTCTGGATGACTGAAAAGGAGCCTACAGGTAGGTGGGCACTCCCCTTGCTTCTGTGGCGACCTCGGCTTTCATACTTCCATCTTAACCCACATCAGCCCTTAGCAATTTGCCAAAATGTTAGCAGCATTTCACTTAACTACATATCTAGCAGCCCTGCCTTCCTTTTATGCTTTGTCATACTTCCTCTCTCTCATCTTAAGCATTTTTTTCATAGATTTCAGCCTAATTGACCCGTGACCTCAATGCATTGATGGATTAAAGAAAAGTTATAATTTTATACTTTTTTAAATCTCTTGCCAGGCTGGGGGGGTGTTCATTGCAGCTATTTCCTTATTAAATTGAAGTAGAAAGTCCCTGTGTGTATATAATAAAATATTGTTATTGACTATTGATATTATATGAAGTGAACATATATTATAAGTAAAGAGGTTTATAGCTAATTTTAGTCTGTGAATTATTTTTCATTTTATTCTAACACTGAAAAGAAAATAAAAGAGTTCAAGTATTATTTAGAAAGTGTAAAATGAATTTTTTGAAAAAAAAACACAACCTTAATTAAAACAAGAATAAAACAAAATGTGAGTAAATCTGCTGAAGGTGTTAGTAAAATAAAGTCATAGGTTATTTATTGTTCTCTTAACTCATAGGAATTCATTATTTTATTAAGGAGAAAAAATCAGTACATATTATGCAATTGCTGTTGTTAATAAAATAGTGTATCTGTGCGTAAACTGATAGAAGTTCAGCAACACTATCTTGAACATAAAATAAATAAATATAATTGCTGACATTGGTATTACAGTCATTACTACTGTTAGAATGATTAACTCTGTGGTGCCTGGGTGGCTCAGTCAGTTATGTGTCTGACTTTGGTTCAGGTTGTGATCTCACAGTTTGAGTTCTAGCGCCACGTCCGGGTCTCTGTTCTAAGCATGGAGTCTGCTTCAGATGTTCTGTTCCCCTCTTCTCTGCCCCTCTCCTGTTTGTGCTCTCTCTCTCTCTCCCAAACATAAAAAAAAGTGCTTTGTAGTTCTTTAAGGTAATCATATTACTAGTTTATTTCTGTGAAACAAATGCTACACTTAGGGGAATTTACTTTGCTTTAAACAAACCCCACTTACTTTATTCCATGTCTACAGATTATGAAATCGGATCTAAGTTCTCTACACAGGGTCTCACAGGGATGCAGGCAAGGTGTTAGGCAGACTCCCATCTCTTCTGAGGCTCAGAATCCTCTTCCAAGTTCACATAGTATTAACAGAATTAAGTTACTCGTGGTCATAGGACTGAGATCCCCACTTTCTTTCTGGCTATCGACCAACAGCTGGTATCAGCTGCCCCCATCCCTGAGTACTTTCTCTCCACATTAGCAAAGCAGTTTGCTACCTCAAGGCCAGCGTATAATTTCTTTTCCTTCACATCTTTGTTTGCCTCTTTTAAAGGGTCATTTTATTAGATCAGGTCTATCCAAAATAATCTCTTTTTGATTAATTCAAATTCAACCAATTAGAGACCTTAAATATATCCAGAAAAATCACTTCTGATATGTGAAATAGCATAATCACAGGAATGCCATTCCATCATATTTGTAAAATCCAATCATAGATCCAGAGTTGGGAATCATACAGGGCTCATACAGTAGAGGGAGGGAAGCAGACACATGCTACCTGCTGCAACAGTCTCATTTTTCATAGGATAGCAATTGTATTCAAGCCAAAACATTCTTTATAATGTATTACATTTATTATATAAGAGATTTGTTGATGTGATATTTGTGATTGTTCAAATACTTGTTGTCCTTCTGTGGGAGAGAATAATTAAATATGAACCAAAGTGACCTGTGTTTCTTCTGAGGAGACTATTTAAGAACCATTATGGAGTGTACCATGATTTTTTTCCTAGGGCAAACTTCATCACAGGCATTGCTGATTTCTTTAGGCTACTTTATAGTTATCATAGCAACTTCGATTTCTTTTTATAGATGTCTACAATGCCCTGCATGCATTTGCTGATCACATGATTATTCTGTATCTTAGCATATCGTTTTAATTAATCATTTATTGTTCTGTAGTCTGTGTTCGAAATATTTGTTTAAGAATAGGTCCACAGGGGCCCTTTCTTCTTAGTGTTTGAATACATGACAATAATTTTCTATACATTCACCCATAAATCATATTTCTGAGTCTATTATTTGGTATATTGCTTTGTACAATGATTTGAGAATGAAGTACATGGCATTTTCTTCATCTTCTGATTTTGACCATGGCATTAAGAACCTTCTCATTTTTTTCCCTCTTATGGATAACAAGTTCATATTACTTTCTGGGTATATGTTTATTTCTATATTAAAAAACAAAACAAAATCTTCAGATCACATATAATAGACATATTGTTATATATGCTCATACCAACTTATAGGGTATTCCCAATTATAAAAGTCTAGATTGATCCAAAATGATCATGATAACCCCTGGGTTTAATTTTTTATTGCATGACAGTCACCTGATTACATAAGTTGCTCAATATGGATGTGAGCTCTTTTGAGTTTTCTCTCCATTCTTAGGTCTTACTTGAGACGTGGTTGATATCAGCTTAAATATGTTTCAGTCCCTAGTTTTGTTATAAAAATACCTGAATGCCCTAAATTATCAAATATCAAGATATTTTTAAACAGTTTTAATGTTTATTCATTTTTGAGAGACAGAAAGACCTAGTGCAAGCAAGGGAGGGGCAGAGAGATAGGGAGACACAGAATCTGAAGCAGGCTCCAGGCTTGAAGCTATCAGCACACACCCCGATGTGGGTCTTGGACTCATGGACCAGGATAAATGACCTGAGCCTAAGTTGGAAGCCCAACCAACTGAGCCACGTACCCTATCCAAATATCAAGATAATTTTAAATGAATATCTGAGCCTTCAAGAAATTAAAGTTACCCTTTAGAGACAAAATAAAACTAGAAAAAAGTATATATATGATGGAGCAGTATGCTAGTCTGATATTGAAATTAGCCCTTTGAATTTCTAACTATAAACCTAAAAATTGCAATTCACATTGATATAACCCACATAGGTCAGACACTTTCCAGTCAAAAAACTAACATAGAATGTAGCCCTGGGCCGGTGAAAAGGCAGGCAGTAGCAAAAGCAAATTGCCTCTAGAGGGACTGGTTTTTCCACAGATAAGATTAGCTCATAATCTGAAATTATTTAAAAAATAAAAGAAGATAACAAATCTATAGTAAGAGAAAATTAGTAAACATAACAAACAGTAGTATTAGATCTTCTGAGCTTTTCATAATAAACATATTGAATAAAAATTAAGGAATAAATATATTTAACTTAGTTAACATATTGTTAACCATACAGAGCATGCTTGTAATTGACAAGTGACCTACAGGGCTACCAGTTTATGGTCTTTGCTTTGAGATATGTTTTATTGTGTGAGAATAGTGATAAATAAGACCTTGTTATATAATTATGAATTAAAAGCTTCACATCTAAGTCTTTAATTCCTATCTTTCTAATAGTGTAATTACAAGCCTATCAAGTGAAACATAGTTGCATTTGGATTGCTCAATTTTAGGTATTACTGACAATGTTTTTACATAATTTACATCATAGTGCACAACTCAAACTGTCTCACTCAGCGTGGGCATACATCTCAGTTTGGAAAGTCCAAATTTAAACCTGTGTCTCAACAAAATTAATAGTAGAAATACCTTTATTATTTCTTTTTAAGTTTATTCATTTATTTTGAGAGAGAGAGAGAGCAGGAGCACATGAGTGGCAGAGGGGCAGAG
Source organism: Helogale parvula (assembly GCA_004023845.1). Lineage (NCBI taxonomy): Eukaryota > Metazoa > Chordata > Mammalia > Carnivora > Herpestidae > Helogale > Helogale parvula. Next base: position 18,364 of record PJEM01015411.1, read on the forward strand.
AAAGAGAGAGAGAGAAAATCCCAAACAGATTCTGTAGTATCAGCAAGGAGCCTGATGTAGGTCATATCTCACGGGTCATGAGCTGAAATCAAAAGTTGGACCCTTAACCACTGAGCTACCCAGTCGCCCCACACTTTCATTCTTAAAACTTTCTTAGTTTTGAATGATATATCATATGGCCACCATCTTTAAATTATAATGGGAATATAGGAATATATTTTCCCATTTAGTTGAAAACGTCTAGAAGCAAGGTGAATTTCAGGCAATGATGTACTGGAACCAGCTCCTATCAGATAGCAAGAACCATTTGTTAGTATCTCTTTCTAAGTCAATATTCAGGAACATCAAGATGGTATCTTGAGATTAGCAATGAGGAGAATATTTACACTTTGGATAATGGCAAAATCTACAAACTAGGGTGTTTTTTTCTGCTATCCTTCCAGACAGTATACCACTGGTTTTAAAAGTTTTTGTTTGTTCATTTTTTTTTTTTTGCTTGTTTGTGTTATTTTGTTTTGTTTATTTGTTTGTTTGTTCCTTTTTCAGGGTTTCTGCTTTAGAAATGTTTTCCTAACACTAGAAATGCCACTGACTTTAAGAATTGTTTTTGTTTGGTTTACTTTGTTTTGTTTTGTTTTTCAAGGTTTTTCCTTTCTTTTCTTTTATTCTCTTATATTTAAAAAAATTAGCCTCATCTGCAGACTGTCTTTCTTGATAGGGAAAAATGGCTGTAGTTTGTCCAAACCTAGGATCCTCAGATATTTTCTCTTTGATCTATACTCTCTAACTACTCTTGCCTTTCCCAGTAGTTTCCTTATCTGCCTTCATGTCCATGTCTGGGGCTTTTGACAACTCAAAAGCACATCTCAAGTATCACACACTGGGGAGGAGCCAAGATGGCAGAGAGAAAGGGAGTTCTGTAAACTTCGTCTCTCCCATCTATCGAACTGAGAAGGACATTACTCTTATCTACAAGAGTGGAAGGAGAAAATGCACTCTCCAGAAAGAAGACAACCTCAAAGATGCCTGAGTGAATATATTCTCCCGTATCTCATCCTTATCTCTCCCCTCAACTGGTCATACACTTTTAGACTGCCCATTGTCCTTTGTTGTCTCTGCCCTCCTTTATTTATTTTCTTCTCTACTTTTCTTCTCTTTCCTCTTCATTTTCTTTCCTTCCTTTCACCCTTTTAATTTGTTTGTTTGTTTGATTTGTCTGTGCGTTTGTGTGCTTCTGTTCCCTCTGTGTTTGTCTGTCTGTTTTCCTTCTTAGGGCTGCCTCAAGAAACAAGCCAAAGTGTGCATAATGGCAAGTCCCAAATATCGCTGAGTAGAGAAATAAAATATTCAAAGTCACAACAAGACAAACTGAGAGACACCATTAAAAGAATATGTCCTGAAATGACAGGCCTTGGACAGTCAATAATCCTCCTTTAAGAGAACAATATTAACAGGTGCACAGTGCACAACGAGCTTTTTAAACCTAACAAGGGACAGAAAACTAGCCAAAATGACAAAACGAGGCACTCTCCCTTAAAGAACCTCCAGGAAGAAGTCACAGCCACAGAACTGCTCAACACAGACCTAAACAACATCACTGAACAAAAATTTAAAAAAGAACTTGTCATAAAATTAATTGCTGGGGTTGAAAAAAAGCATCAAAGAAGCAACTGAGACAATGACTATGAAATTTGAAAATAGGTGTGACAAGTTAAAAAAGGCTATAAAAGAGGTGAATAATAAAACCCAGACAGCCACCTCTAGGACTGAAGAGGCAGAGAGAAGAATAGGTGAATTAGAAGATATAGTTATAGCAAAAGAGGAAGCTGAAAAAAAGAGAGAGAAATTGATCCAGGAGCAAAAAGGGAGAATTGGAAACCTGAGTGATAAAATCAAATGGAACAACATCTGTATCATAGGAATTCCTGAAGAGGAAGACAAAAAGAAAGGTCCTGAAGGGAGATTAGACCAAATTATAACTGAGAATTTCCCAAATCTGGAAAAAGAAATAGACATTCAAATTCAAGAGGCACAAAGAACCCCCTTAAGACGTAATTTGAATTGACCTTCCGCACAACATATCATAGCGAAACTTGAAAAATATAAAGATAAAGAGAGAATTCTGAAAGCAGTTAGGGAGAAAAGGGCCCTCAAGTACAAAGGGAAACCTATCAGAGTGGTTACAGATCTATCTAATGAAACCTGGCAGGCCAGGAAGGAATGGCAGGAAATCTTCAATGTGATGAACAGAAAAAACATGCAGCCAAGAATCCCTTATCCAGCAAGCCTGTCATTCAAAATAAGAGGAGAGATAAAGGTGTTCCCAAATGAACAAAAATTGAGAGAATTTATGACCACCAAACCAGCCCTACAAGAAATCCTAAGAGGGACTCCATGAGGGAAATGTTGCAAAGAATACAAGATGCCAGAGACACCATATAAACATGAATTCTAGGGAGAACACAATGACTCTAAACCCACACTTCTCAATAATAACACTGAATGTAAATGGACTGAATGCTCCAACCAAACGACACAGGGTAGCAGAATGAATAAAAAAAACAAAACCCATCTATTTGTTGTCTACAAGAGACTCATTTTCGACCGGAAGACACCTTCAGGTTGAAAGTAAAAGGATGGAGAAATATCTATCATGCGACTGGAAGCCAAAAGAGAGCTGGAGTAGCCATCCTTATATCAGACAAACTGGACTTTAAAGTAAAGGCAGTAACAAGAGATGAGGAAGGACATTATATAATAATTACAAGGTTTCTTCATCAGGAAGAGCCAACAATTATAAATATCTATGCACCAAATTTGGGAGCACTCAAATACATAAAACAATTAATCACAGACAGAAATAATCTTTTTGATAAGAATGTGCTAATTGCAGGGGACTTTAATACTCCCCTGACAGCAACGGATGATCAACCAGACAGAAAATTACTAAAGAAACAAAGGATCTGAACGACACATTGGAATAGAGGGAATTGTTAGATATATTTAGAACTCTACATCCTGAAATTAGGAAATTTACCTTCTTTTAGAGTGCACATGGCACATTCTCCAAGATAGATCACACACTGGGGCATAAAGCAGCCCTCTATAAGTATAAACGAATAGAGATCATACCATGCACACTTCCAGATCACAATGCTATGAAACTTGAAATTAACCACAGGAAAAAGTCTGGAAAACCTCCAAAAATGTGGAGGTTAAATACCACCCTACTAAAGAATGCTTGGGCTAATCAGGCAATTAGAGAAGAAATTAAAAAATATATGGAAACAAATGAAAACAAAAATACAAAAATACAAAAAATCTCTGGAACGCAGCAAAAACAGTTTTAAGAGGAAAGTATATTGCAATCCAGGGCTATTTCAACAAACTAGAAAAAGGGCAAATTCAACGTCTAACAGAGCACCTACTGGAACTAGAAAGGGAAGCAGCAAGAGCACCCCAAACCCAGCAAAAGAAAAGAAATAATAAATATCAGGGCAGAAATAAATAACATAGAATCCAAAAAAATAGTTGAGCGGATCAATGAAGCCAAGAGTTGGTTCTTTGAAAAAAAAACAAAATCGATAAACCTCTGGCCAGGCACCTCAGATAGAAAAGAGAGAGCACCCAGATAAACAAAATCATAAATGAAAAAGGATCCATTACAACCGATCCCTTAGAAATACAAGCAATCTCCAGAGAATACTATGAAAAATGATATGCCAACAAACTGGACAACCTAGAAGAAATGGACAAATTCCTAAATGCACATGCACTGCCAATATTCAAATGGAAAGAGATAGAAAGCATGAATAGACCAATAACCAGTAAAGAAATAGAATTTGTCATCAAAAATCTCTCAACGAATAAGAGCCCCGGGCCAGATGGCTTCCCAGGGGAATTCTACCAGACATTTAAAGCAGGGCTAATACCCATTCTTCGCAAACTATTCCAAAAAATAGAAATAGAAG
>PJEM01015412.1:0-30105 GCA_004023845.1 Helogale parvula
TCCTCGGCCTGAGGCCGCGCAGCTGTGCCAACGCTGGGCGTTCCGCGCCCGGGACTGCCACCAGGGCGCCCAGACAGCCTCGCTCGGCCCTCCTAGGCCAGCCGTCCCGCTGGGACCGAGCGTCTAGGGAATGCCCACATGCACTTGTGCGGACCTCGTGGAAGCCCAACGCAAGAGCCCGGCATGGTGGCCACGGCACCTCCCTTGGCCACCCGGACGCCCTGGGGTGGAGTGGGGGACATGGGACTGGCCACCTCTGGCTGGAGACGGACGTGGGAGTGGACACCCTAGGGGTTTTGAACGGCTTGGGAACCGGAGCAGAAAGAGACTTAGGTCTCACATGTCCTTGCTGAGCCTGGTTTTGCTATTAGTCCGAACTGGGCTTCGTGCTTTCTGAAATCTACATGAGCCTCCGGAGGCGGGAGGGGTGCAGGAGGGCGCCACGGGGGACACAGAGTCCAGAGCCTGGCGCGGCCGCCCCCGCCTGCCACACGGGCTCCCCGCCCTCGCTCCTGACCGGCTGCCCCGTGCTCCCTCGGAGCACTCGCACACGGCGTCGCCCCTCCGGGCTCATCACTAACGTCCGGCGCTAAATGGGGACCTGCACGGGCAGGGGCCGAGTCTGACCCGCCCAGCACTTGATCCCCTGTGCCTCACACAGCGCCTGGCACACGGTGGGCATGAGGTGAGGCTTCCTTAATAGGCAAACGGTAAAGGAATTCTCCCAGACCTGTCTCTTCAGTCTCCTCCGGCCGCCACACCAGCCGTGTGAAACCGGGGCGCCTGCGTTAACAAGGCTGACGCTAACAGGCCACCCCGAGGGCCCCGTGAGTCGATAAGCTGAGAATTGAACCCGGGGCGCCTGGGGGGCTCAGTCGGTTGAGCATCCGACTCTCAATTTCCGCTCAGGTCATGATCTCACGGTTTGTGGGATCGAGCCCCCTGTTGGGCTCTGCGCTGACAGCGCGGAACCTGCTTTGGGTTCTCTCTGCCTCTCCTTCTGCCCCTCCCCCACTCGCACTGTCTCTCTCAAGATAAATAACATTAACGTTCCCTGCCTGGGACGCAGAAGCACCAGCTGGTTGTAACCCCAACACCGGTCACCCCTTTAGTGTGTCACCCTCTAGCGCACAGCCTTGGGGAGACGTCTTGGTCATTCCTGTGTCTGAGGGGTGGAAAGAAGGGTAAGTGAGGTTACGTGTGGGAGAGCGGTCGGGGTACCTCAGCCTCCCACAACGACCCTGGACACGAAGCTGACAGGGTTGAGGCACAAACGTGGAGACAGGAAGGGGCTGAGCGGCAGGGGCCCTGTGTCACCTGCCCACGGACTTTTCCGTCCAGTGCCTGGAGCCGCCCTGTGCCGGGAAGCTGGCTGGGCACCCACACTTTGGAGAAGGATGTTCTCTTCCTAAGACCCAGGTGCCTGAGGCTGCTTTCTGGTCCCCAAGGGATAAGCCTGTGCAGAAGGTGTGCCATGGTTGGGACGCTGAGCCCAAGACTCTGACTATCCACTTCCAAGAGCAAAGGAGCTCGCCAGGCAGTCTCGCAGGTCTGAGCGGAGTCTGGGATGGCTGCCTGGACCAAAAGTTTTCTTTTCGTGGTGGGGGAGGGGGGACATACTTTTTTAAATTTGTATTTATTTTGTTTTTGAGAGAGAGACAGAGCGCAAGCAGGGGGCCGAGAGCGGGAGGCACAGAATCTGAAGCAGCTCCAGACTCTGAGCTGTCGGCACAGAGCCCAATGCAGGGCTCGAGCTCACGAACTGCGAGATCATGACCTGAGCCAAAACCAAGAGTTGGATGCTTAATGGACTGAACTGTGCCACCCAGGTGGCCCCCAGTTCATTATTTCTTATTATCAGACAGATTTCAGCTGCCCCAAATGAGGCTTCCATCCCTCTTTGTGGGCCTGAGATCTTTTTCTGTTTGTTTGTTTGTTTGGGGTCCGGACCCATGCACCCCTCGGGGACAGGATCTTGGGATGCCTGCTTTTCAGAGGATCCTTCGCTGGGGCCAGCAGGAGCAGGCCTGTGTGGGGACCGGGGCCCTGCAGGACAGCCTGCCCAAGCCTGCCCAGCCCTCCCTCCTTCTTCAGAACTGTTGCGTCTGCTGCGGGGAAGAACTCACGGGGCACGTCCTAGCTGGAGCAGCCACGTTGGTGCCCCCGGCCCCAGCAGGCTGCACAGGGGAGAGGCGGGCAGGGGCCGGTCCATGGGGTAAGCGAGAAAGACAGGTAGGAGAGCACATGGAGCAGAGAGGAGAGAGGAGCAGGACTGAGGCTGGAGACCCTGTGACCCCTGGCTCCCAGTCAGGGCCCGCCTGGGCCTTTGGGGTCCAGGAGATGGTCTGCTTCCTTCTCGCCCCCTCGTTTGCTGAAGCTGGTTTTCCTGTTAGTTGCAACCAAGAATCCAAAACAAACAAACAAAGAGAAGTAAAGACAAAAAGCCATGGTGGTCTCGACCCATTTTGGAATAAGGCAGGAACTCCATGCCTGGGACCTGCCCGGGACCCTCCCCCCTCCCCCTCCCCCTGCTCAGTACCTTCTGCTCCTGTAGCAACATGTGGTTCCATCAACCCCTGCTCGTCTGGGACTCAGATCAGCCAGTCAGAGCGTGACGTCACCTCTACCCCATCATCAGGGCACACGTTCTCCCAGTGTTTGCTGATTGACACAAGGAACGAATTCTCAAGTGACCATACTCTTTATGAAGTTGTAGGAGTTGACCCTGCCCTCTCTCTTTACACCCACCCCGATTTCCCCCTCCCCATGATGGGTCCTTTTCCCCTCCACCTCTTCTCTGCGGGTTGAGCATCCAGGCGTCTCCGCTTGGGGGGACCAGCCTGTGCCGCTGCCCCCGAGGGCGGCCCTTCCGTGCAGTCCAGCCGGGACCCCCACTCCGTGCAGGGGGCCAACTTCCGGGATGTCTGCTGCCAAGGGTCCCACACTGTCCCCGACACGGCCAGGCCGGGGCAGCCTCTCTTGCCGAGGGTCTCACTGCCCAGCGGCTGCAGCAAAGCCTAAGGCCAGCTCCAGCCCCTGGGCATGTGGGGGGTCACCCCGACAGCCAGCTGCCACTCACTGCGACCTGCGTCTTGCTGCGCACTCAGGTGTCGCCCCTGGGGGGCGATGCAGCACCACAGGGCTTGGCCCCGGGCCAGGTCAGGGCGCCGACCCCCACTCCTTCAGGCCATCCAGGGAAGGTCGCCCCTGGGCCTGGCTCCTCCCTGGGAGACCTCGAACCCACCCACTGGCTTGCAGGTGGGGTGAAAGCAGAAAGGGGCGCAGGGACTCTGGGCCGAGAGGGACCTGCCCCCCCACGCCCACCAGCTCAGGCCCCACGAGGCAGGGATGATGTTACCCCGGGCTCCCCTCCCCTATCCCTGCTCCACACAGACCACCTCACTGGGTGATGCAGGGACATTGTCCTAGATCACAAAGCATTTAAGCACAGGAAATGAGGTACAATGCCAGCCCCCAAATAAAGTTAGGGGAACTGGCATAGGGAGACAGCCGCCACCGGTCCCTTCCTCCCGGGGAACTGACAACAGAGGATGACACTGAGACGCAGAATACGGCCATTCCCCGAATCACGGGGTGACAGGGCAGGGCAGACCCCCAAACTTGAACCACGACAGTGCTGCGCGGGTCCGTGTCCACTCCCCCCACCCTTCCGGTCCCTGCAGTCTCCACCCGCCCGGAGGCTGGGCCAGCCGAGGGGGTGCGAGTTCACAGTAAATTCGAAGACACCAGTGAGGCCGCCCGGCACCTGGCCATCACGCGCCCTCGCCCTGTAAGGACGCAGGTCTGATTCAGGCTTCCCCTGTACTTAAAGGGGAAGGTGCCGGCTTCTTCATATCATTGGCCAATGAAAGGGCGCACATTGCCCAGGGAAGGAGGGACAACTCCTGTGGCACCCAATCAGGAGAGGCTGGCTAACACCTTTGACCTTTCTAGGGGTGGGCCTAAAGATGGAGGCTAGTCACGCCCTGCCCTACCTGAGGGTCTTAGTTATGCCCTACGTGAGGGTCCTGGGCCCACTCTGTGATTGGTCAGTACCCTAAAGGTTGTGATTGGCTCCCACTACTGCCAGTATTGATAGGGAGGTAGGGAATGGATCGCTGTACCTGTGTCGTCATTTCTTCTAACGCCCCCTTCCTAAAAAAGCCCCTACCCTGCCATGTTCAGGGCTCTGTCCACGTGGCCAGTGGGTTGGTAGAGTCTGTGAGCCCGAGCTTAAGCAGGTAATAAAGCCCTTTGTTTTTGCATGTGTGACTCGGTCTCCCTGGTAGTCTCTGGTTTCTTTTGGGACGATATTGGAAACTTGGGCATAACATATGGTGCATTGGCCGGGAAATCCCCCCCCCCCCCCCCCCCTCACCCCAGAGCTCCTGGGACCCTGACACGTCAAGAAAGGGGTCTCCTGACCTCAGAGGGAAAGACCATTAAAAACAAACAAGAAATCATGGACCTGCTACAGGCCCTATGGCTACCAAAAAGGGTGGCCATTATCCACTGCCCTGGCCACCAGAAAGGAGATCACCCCATTGCCAAGGGAAACAACCTGGCTGATAAAACAGCCAAGGGAGCAGCCCTCGAACCCATCGATGCCTTGCCTGTAGTCCTCCCGGACCCCGGGGACCCCAACCTACCTGAGAATCCCAAATATACTGAGGAGGAAGCCAAATGGGCCCGAGGACGACCCATGAGCAAGTTCTTCAAAGGATGGTGGAGGGACTCAGATGGGAAATTAATCCTCCCTGAAGCCCTGGCAGAAAAGATAATACATAAAATACACCGGACCACTCGTATGGGGGCAAAAAGAATGGTGGGTGTGGTCCGACAATCTGAGGTAACCACCAAGGACTTACACATCAAGATTAAAGAAATTGTTCACTCGTGCAAGACGTGCCAACTCACTAATGCCTATCCAAATCCCAAAAGCCCGGGCCAACGCCTTCGAGGTAGGAGGCCAGGGGTCTACTGGGAAATTGACTTCACTGAAGTAAAACCAGGCAAGTATGGCTATAAATATCTATTAGTCTTTATAGATACTTTTCTCAGGGATGGACTAAGGCCTTTCCTACCAAGAGCAAGACAGCCACTATTGTGGCAAAGAAATTATTGGAAGAGATCCTGCCAAGGTATGGTTTTCCTCAGCTTATAGGGTCAGATAACGGACCAGCGTTTGTGTCTAAGGTAAGTCAGGGAATCGCACAGTTCATTGGGGCTGATTGGAAATTACATTGTGCATATAGACCCCAAAGTTCAGGACAGGTAGAAAGACTGAATAGAACTCTAAAAGAGACCTTCACTAAATTGACCCTAGAGACTGGTGGAGACTGGGTAGCCCTCCTTCCTTTCACCCTGTATCAGATGCGAAACTCTCCCTACCAAATGGGTTTAACTCCCTTTGAAATTATGTATGGAAAACCTGCCCCTATTATCCCAAACCTCCAGGCAGCAGCCCTAATGGACATAGAGGATAACAATCTGTTGCTGGAAACCCAAGCTATTCAATGGTCTCACGAATGTGTATGGCCAAAATTACGTGCTCTCTATGAATTAAGTCCACCTCCAGAGCCTCACCGGTACTGGCCTGGCGACTGGGTCTACGTCAAACGCCATCGGCAAGAAAACCTTGAGCCGAGGTGGAAAGAACCTTACATCATCCTGTTGACCCCTCCAGCCGCCTTACAAGTGGATGGAATAGCAGCCTGGATTCACTACACCCACGTGAGACCAGCTGACACCTTCCATGTCCCAAAAGGCTGCATCAACCCGGAGGGGCAGCAATGCAAGTTGCACCCAGAGAAAAGAAACCCGCTCAGGCTGCGACTCTCCCACCGAACATCAGATTGACTGCTGTAGCAATACTGCTTCAGATTTTAGGCTGTGTCACGGAACGTGTTTCTTCCTCAAGGGAAGTTGTAGAGATAACATCTTTTTGGTTAGTACTAAAATAGGTGGAAACTTCCAGAGCTAAAAGCTGCATTATAAAAATTATAGTTTTGTGACCCTTGTTGTTGGAAACATTGCTATTCCTTTAGTGTTTGCTCATCCTGATTATGAAAATTTCTTGTGAGAAATCTGTGATATGTAGAAATGTCATAAAGTGTTTGTCTAGAGCATTTATCTTTTCTGTCTACTTAAACCATCTGAAATTCAAAAACTCACAGTGAGTATTCTTTCTTTCATGGCAATTACAATTGTTTGCATAAGTTCAATAAGAATCTGTTCGTTTTATAGTAGGACACCATTGGAAATACTGGTTGTTTGATCAAGGCTTTGACTGGAATGTCCTCTTCGAGAGTCAGGCATAGGCTCAGATATGACCTGACAGCTTTAAGGAACGAAGGTTGACTTTATGGACCATGAACATGGAGCCACAAAGCCTCGTGGACATGTTGGCTGGATCCCTTGCTCACAGAGTTCCCAGCAGCCTTACCAGGTGAGTAAAGAAGGTCACTTCCTGGCAGGTGTAGGAACCTCGGCACGTGTTGGGAGCCTTGGGAAGAGGAGTTTGCCCAATTTAACAGGTATTCCAGGCCTGTCTGATGGAAAGTGCTGGCTTGGCTTGGCTCGGCTTCTGGCCCAGAGTGGCTACTAAAAGCTCAACCTGGAGATTCCTTATAAAAGGACCCAGCAAAGCAAGCCTTCTAAATTCCTCATGAACAATCTTTATTCTTTCTGAGCTTATGTAAATAATTAGGCCAGGGTTGGTAAGAATGGAGTCGTTCCACCAATGCATTAGTCTCGATTTGGCTATCTCTGATAATGAGGTTTTTTTTAGAGAGAAAAACTATGTTTCAGCAATGCACTCCTGTAAATGTAATTCTAGTTCTGAGTGCCTTTAAATATTTGTTGTTGGATCTCAGGCTTGTTAGTCTGTGGGGATGATATTTAAAAATGGGGGTCACACCTTTTCAAGAGAATTAAATGTGGACTTCACAGATACGCAACTAAACAAAAAGTTCAGCCCCTATTAAAGTTTCAGGCATCACTCTGGAGTTAAGTAGGCCAGCTCTGAAGAACCCTCAACTTGGTGAGGTGATCCAGATCCAGTCGATCAGCTTGAACTAATCCTCAAAAAGACTGACTCCAGGGATCTCCAGCCCTGCTCCAGCCACACCCCAGAAGCTGGCTGGTCTAGCATGGCAGAAGCCTGAGGAATCATCGGTCCAGTAGCTGTGGTTTGTGGCCACCACAAGTGAGGACAAGAATGAGAAGCCAAAAACCAAAATTGGTGTACTTTTAACATTTGGCTCTTGTATCGTTAATAAGATCATAGCATTTGTCAAAGAGCATGTAAATGTTACTCAGTTAATGGTCTTAAGAAACCAAAACAATGGTACCATAGCTGACCCAGGATTGGGTCAAGTTACAAGACAGAGGGGGAAATGTAAGGACGCAGGTCTGATTCAGGCTTCCCCTGTACTTAAAGGGCAAGGTGCCGGCTTCTCCGTATCATTGGCCAATGAAAGGGCGCACATTGCCCAGGGAAGGAGGGACAACTCTTGTGGCACCCAATCAGGAAAGGCCAGCCAACACCTTTGACCTTTCTAGGGGCGGGCCTAAAGATGGAGGCTAGTCACGCCCCGCCCTACATAAGGGTCTTAGTCACGCCCTACATGAGGGTCCTGGGCCCACTCTGTGATTGGTCGATACCCTAAATGTTGTGATTGGCTCCCACTACTGCCAGTATTGATGGGGGGGTAGGGAATGGATCGCTACCCTGTGTCCTCATTTCTTGTAATGCCCCCTTCCTAAAAAAGCCCCTATGCCGCCATGTTGGGGCCTCTCTCCACGTGGCCAGCGGGTTGGTGGAGTCTGTGAGCCTGAGCTTAAGCCTGTAATAAAGCCCTTTGTTTTTGCATGTGTGACTCGGTCTCCCTGGTAGTCTCTGGTTCCTTTTGGGCGATATTGGAAACTTGGGCATAACACCCTGAGCCAGCGGGGTCCGCTTGTTCCCCAGGGTTGGTGCACAGCCAGTCATACAGGGAGCAACCATCAGATGGTCAGTCCACAAACCTGACCTTCATCACCTGGGGCCCTTCTGGGTGATTGTGAATTATAAACTGCTGAGTATTCGCCTTCCAGCGAGGTGTATTCAAGGAGGTAACAGATCTGCAAATAAAAACATTTCTTAGATCATTTCAATTACTACTATGCACTTTTAAGATGAAAACTGGGGAAGGTGCTAGATGGGAGGGAGGGCGGTGCACATCTTTAGTTAGGCTGCTGAGGGAGGGCTTCCCAGAGGGGGTGAGTCTGACTGTGGCCCCAGGACGACCATGTGATTGGCGGGAGGGTTTGCGCCCTGCAAACACAGGACTTTCTGGGAACCTAGTGTATTTTCTTCCACACTCATTTCCAAGCTCCCTACTCACAGAACTGACCACACTGTGTCTCCTGCACCAAACACCACCTCTGGCTCCACTGACTCCTCCTCCCAGCTCGGCCTTGACTTTCAGATTCTCATGTCTTCCTTTGCATGTATGATTTTAGCAGGAATCCTGCTAACTCAGTTTAGCCAGGACCCCCCCCACACACACCCTCCACATCTAATTTCTTTAACAGCTCATATACACACACAACAGGGTTTTTGTCTTTAAAAAAATAGTATAGAGCATGTAAGATGTATCTGCCTTCTCCTAACCTCCTGGCTCCTCCAGCCCGTCCTCCCAGCCACGGCTCCTCTCTGGGCTGTTTTATGTCCCTGGAAACATCTCCCCCGTAACTACATGGCGAACTCCCTCACCTTCACGGCTTGGCTCAGATGTCACGTGCTCCACCCAGCACGAGAGGAGCGCAGATCCCCTCTCCTGTGGCCTGATTGCTTTTCAGTTTTTAAAGCATTACTGATGACAGAGCGTGGGGTGGGCTGTGGGCAAAACCCACCCCCAGACGGATCTCTGTGATGTTCCTCGGACACTCCTGGCCGCCCAAGAACCAAGGAAAGGGTGCCTGCCACGGTGACGGGGGAAACTAAGGCAAGTGAGAAATTAAATTCCCTTACTGCCTACAGCCCAGTGACAAGTCCCTGAAACGGGCAGTGACCTCCCTCCGGGAGCTCAGCTGGTCAAGGATGGCACTTTGCTGGGGACAAGAGACGTTATCCCCACTCCAGGATCCTGTGAGTCTGCTTCCGTTCTCTCCACTGCCCCGAGCTGTATGCAGGCAGTTCTGCTCAAGCTTATGGCCCCGATATGCACCTGAAGGGTCTTGTGACTGAGGCTTTATTAAACAGTAGTAAATGGTGTTTCCCTAGCAACAGCTAGCCCGCGAGGTCCTGGAAATCTTGCTTCCAAAACTCCTTAGAGACTTATTCCATCCCTGACCCCCTCCCAGCCCGAGGGGATAATGAGTCACCTGCACGGCCCCACGCAGCTCTTCCTGCCCACGGGTCTGTCCCCGGGCTTTATGAAATCACTTTTTTGCACCAAAGACGTTTTCAAGATTTCTTTCTTGGCCATCGGCTCCAGACCCCCCAACCTGTCATCAAGAGTCACCGAGGCCGGTCTGGTGCCTAGAAGACTAGCTGGCCGCACTTGTGCATGCGCTCGAGCGACCCTGTGCAAAGCCAGCGGCCCCCAGTTACATGCGGATTCCGGATTCATTCAAGGTCTACATCCTCCCAGTGGCACCCGTGCCCACTGACACCTTCCCCGGTGGGCTCTCGGGGCGCTGGCAGCCAGGATGGCCAAGCTGGCATTTCTGCTGCGGGTACTTCCCTAAGAGACAAGAGAGCATGTACACAGATCCCCACAGAGGCTCAGCCTGGGCCAGCCAAAACCCAGACACCCTCGAGCGGGTACTGAACACACGGCTGTGTGCCCAGGTGGTGGAACCCTGTGAAACAAGAAAACGGGGAACCCCCTAGGGCGCCCGGCGACTCGCTGGGTTGAGCATCCAAATTGTGATTTAGGCTCAGGTCACGATCCCAAGGTTGTGGGGTCCAGCTGAGTTGGGCTCCCTTCTGGGCGTGGAGTTCTTTCTCTCCCTCTCTCTCCACCCCTCTCGCTATCTCTCTCTCTCTCTTTCACAAAAATACTCTTTATCACATACAACACAGAGGAGTCTCCAAATGGTGATGCTGGGGAAACAGAGTGCCAACTGCGTGATTTCATTTACATAAAATGCAAACAGATCTGTAGTAAGAGAAAGTGGGTGAGTGGTTGCCTGGGGGGTGGGAGGAGGGACCCACTCGGCAGGAGAAAATCTGGAAGAATGACAGGCGTGTTCCTTACTGGCTGTGGGTATGTGGGCGGTACACCCCAAGGGACCCACCGGCTCGGCATGTGAGGTCCACAGATGATCCTACGTCCTGCGTCCTACAGCAAAGCTGGGAAGTGCCACCACGCACAGGTGGCCGCCCAGGAGGAGTTCACTACCTGAGAGCCAGCTCCTCCCACCTCTGGGCAGCTGTGACCTTAAATGCTGTGGCTGTGGCTGTAGCATCCTGTGCAGGCCAGGAGCACCGCCACCCCTCTGTGTCAGCAAAGCACTGAGAGGTGCCGCGCACACCTGCTCAGCAGTCAGACCAGGTGTCCGTGGGTCTGCAAGGGAAGAGGACCCTCGGCTTCGGTTCAGGTCATGATCTCACAGTTCATGGGTTCGAGCCCCACATCAGGCTCTGCGCTGACTGCTCAGAGCCTGGAGCCTGCTTCGGATTCTGTGTCTCCTTCTCTCTGTGACCCTCTCTGGTTCTGTCTCAATAATAAATTAAAAAAAAAAAAAACAGAGAGAGAAGAGGACCCTCACTCCGCTGGGCGCCTTGGCCCTCCAGTTGGCTGCATCGCACTGCTGACCGGCCCCAGCTCAGGCATCTCTGCCATCCCGACTAGAGCCGCCTGCCTAGCTTCTCCTGTGACCAGGCGCTCCCCTAACTCTCGCTGCCCGCTCCCCCATGATTGTGGCTCACACAGTAACAACATGGACTCGCTGGAGACACTAACAGTTGGGAAGGGCTCAGCTCTTAGCTGGAGAGGAGCAGACGCTGTATCCTTCCATGACCTGGTCTCGGCTGTCACACACCCTCTCCAGCACCAATTCCCATGATCAGTGCAAATACACGCCCACCCCCTCCCTGCCCAAATTGCAGGGGAGGGAGCCGACCCCGCCTCTCAGTTCGTGGCATTTGAAGAGTACGTGGGATGGGGTGGATGCACCCGCAGGGTCCAGACGGGTGCGGCCGTCCTTGGAAAATACGAGGTGTCGTATCCTCCCAGCCCCTCCCTCTTCTGCAGCAAACACCCTCCGCCCTGGATTGTCTGGCCTACGACAGGCTCGCGGTCTTCCCGAGCTGGAGGAAGGGCCTGCCCTTCGTCTGGCTCTCTCCCCACCCCCTGGCTCTCAGGGGACAGGGACAGTCCTTGGTCATTTTGGAGCAGAGCCAATGGAAACACCGCTGCTTCTTTAGATCTGTGGTTGGCTCTGCAGAAGGTAGTCTGGGCCGTGACGGAGCCGGGACCCAGCCCGGGAAAGCCTCCGCGAGCCAGGGGACCGGGTGCTCACATCAACATTCCCACTTGGAAGAAGCTGTCCCTGGTCCCAGGGGAGGACCCGTCTCGGAGGTTTCTGCCTCAGCCCGCCCTGGTCGGGAGCCTTTCCGGTGCACTGTCGAAGGGGACGGTCACGGGCAGTCAGGTGCAAGTGGAAGTAACTTCCTTAGGGCCACAGATTGAAGGTGCTGGGATGAGAAGTGTAAGGCTGTGTGGACCGTTCTCTACGGTGATGGACAAGGGGGGCGGGTCTTCAGAGTCCTTGCACTCGGAGAATCCATCGTAGACGAACTCTCCTCTCCCTACAGTAAGCCACTTAGGGATGTCCAGTGACGCCCGTCAAAGAGTTCATTCAAGGATCATGGATTTAATGCTTCTGTTGGGTCAGGGGCTGCCGGGTGGGAGGAGCCCTGGGCTTTTCTGAAGGAAGCACTCCCTGAGGGCCCCCAGAAGCTACAGGCGCTGCTTGTCCCAGTGATGACAGAGAACCGTGCGGACTTGCGCCTTAAGCCATGCAATGCCCGTGCTCCCGTCTGGGCTGTAATCTTGGAGCAGGGGACAAGGAAGGAGGTCCCGTGGGTCCCCGCACTGTGGTCATGGGCTGTCCAACTGTCAGGGCCATCCAGTGCTCCTGGGGGGTGAGCCCCAGGCAGGAGGGGAGCTTGGAGGGAGAGCAGGGGAGGAAGATGAATTCCCAGGTGTGAGCAGACACTAGGGTGCTAGGGAGCATGACCGGAAGAGACTGGCATTAGTCAGGAGCCCCGGCTCTGTCCCCGGTTTCCTAGCAACGGCATTGAGCAAGCCGGTTGCTAGGCGATGTGGGGCCATCCAGACAGCCAGGGGAGGCCCTCAGTCTGCATGAGAGCATCCAAGGAGTGGCCCCTTGGCCCATCACTTAGAGTCTCTCATCTATTACTGATTCTGGTTGCACAAAGATTCGTTTAACGATGATCCGAGATGTCTGGAAACGTGAGAAGGAAATCACGCCATGACCTCAACGTCCAAACAATGCAAAATGCACCATCCTCGCCTTTTCCGGTTCCCGCCGTTCTCTGCAGGGGCACAGGTCCATCCCCTCCCCTGCTACACTCCCCTGACCACCCCAACCCCCCACACACTCAACCACCAAGTCTTGCTGAGCTAAAAGGGACCTTTGTGAATTTTGCCTGGGAGACCAGGATGTGACCCAGAAAAGGCAGACAGGACCCGGTCTTGGAGGTGGGCAGGCCAGGGGGGCTGGGAGGCGTGCGGAGTCCTGACCGGAACCCAGTGACAGATCCTGGACAAGCTCCCTCACCTCTCAAGCCTCAGTTTCCTCATCTGAACACTGGAGAAAATGCCGGCGTCTGACTGGCAGGGTCATAGCATCCGGTGTGGCCACGCGCGCAGAGCTGTGCAGGCCGATTCCCAGCGCCCTGGGCAGGCCGGGCGTCGGGTGCTGTTAGGTCCGCATGAGCACCAGTATTTGCATCCACGTCTGCATCCTGGGACTCCCCGGTGGGGCTGGGCATCACCACGTGGGGATATGACCTTCGGTGGGGCAGACTCAGGCCGTCTGCAGGGTCCGGGCTCCAGGCCCCGGGTTCCTGAGCGTTTTCCAAGAATACTCTCGCACCAGGCCGAGTGAGGCTGCAGCTGGGGACCATCAGGTCCCTGCCTTTTCAGGGCTCCCTGGCCCGGGACAGACTTAGTTCTCGCATCGCTGGGCACAGGCCTCTGCGGCCTCTGCGGGGGGTGAGCCCACCGAGTCGGCCAAGCTCTGTCAATTCTGAGACACGGGGCCCCCAGGGACCCCCGGGGCTGGGACCAGAGTTGTGTTGTGCTGTGGCCATTTCTGGGCAGTGGGCCAGCTGGAAAACAGCAAGGTGTCCTGGGGACACTGTGTCTTTGCTGTTCAGCCTCACACCTTAATCCACAACGGGCCCCGCAGTGCTCCGTCCCGCTGCCGAGGGAGCCTGGGGCGGGCTGAGGGCCAAGCACCAGCTAACAGCACCCCTCCCCCAGGTGGGATGTGTGTCATGTTCCCAGGACTCGCCTGGCTGCCCACGAACGGGGAAAGGAAAGAAACGATGGCTGACTGATGGAGAGCGCCGTCGTGTAGGAGGCGAGCCTCCAGTTTACGGAGAACTTAGGAAACTGCAAGAAAGAGAAAATCTTATCCAGAGCTTAATCTCCAGAAACTTATAGACTCTGTTTCCTGGAGCCCTAACGTCACCCTCATCAAGATGGAAGGGGGTGGAAGTGCTTGCGGTGGGGATGGGGGAAACTGAGGCCAACAAAAAATTAAACTCCCCCACTGCCTACAGCCCGCGGACAAGTCCCTGAGACAGGCAGAGTGACCGTCGTCTAGGAGCTCCGCTGCCTCGGGGATGACACTTTGCTGGGGGCACAAGGGAATCTTGGCCTAACATCATCCCGACCTCCAGGATCCTGTGAGTCACCCAAAAGTTCCTTTGCGAACCGCCTGCATCATGAACCCCCAAGCATATGCAGGCGGTCCTCCAGGCTTGCGGTCCTCCAGGCTTGCGGCCCCGATGCACATCTGAAGGGTCTCATGGCCGAGGCTTTACTGAGCGGCAAAAAATGACGACTCCCTAACAGCAGCGCCTCAAGGTCCTGGAAACCTGCTTCCGGAACTCCTTGGAGACTGTCGCCGTCCCGACCCCCTCCCAGCCTGAGGCTATCTAATCATGACCCATCACGACCCCGTGCATCTCTTCCTGCCCACGTCCCGTCCCCGGGCTTTAATAAAATCGCCTTTTATTGCATCAAAGACGTCTTCAAGAATTCTTTCTTGGCCGTCAGCTCAGAACCCCCACCGTCACCCCAAAACCCCTTCGCAGCATATGCACTCCTCACGTACCCCAGCACCCCCCCTCCCTGGCCCTGCCCCGAGCTCCCGCCTCTTACTCTTCTGGCTGCGGAGGGCCGTGGCTTTCTCAGTGTCTCAGCCTCACAAGGCCCCAGGCATTCTGGTGAGCAACTTGGAAAATTCCTTGAGCCGGGGTCTCAAGGGTGGGTACGGAGCGGCGGACAGAGGTGGCTTCACGATTCCCAAGGTGCAGGGGCTTCAAAGTAATAAATCCAGTTGGAAGGAAGTGGGAGGGGGGCCTGAAGCTGTTTGCGTCAAGTTAGCACTTGTAAGCAAAACTGAGAAAATGCCCCTTGCCCGTGCCAGAGGTTGGCATGGAGTTCCATTGTCCCTGGAACTCACTGGCCGTCTCAGGAAGAGAGATGTTTTTATCTCTTTTTAGTTCTATTTGTAATGTGTATTCATTTTTGAGACAGAGAGAGACAGAATATGAGCAGGGGAGAGGCAGAGAGAGAGGGAGACACAGAATCCAAAACAGACTCCAGACTCTGAGCTGTCAGCACAGAGCCAGACGCGGGGCTCGAACCAACAAATTATGAAATCATGACCCGAACTGAAGTCAGATGCCCAACCGACTGAGCCCCCCAGGCGCCCCAAGAGAGGAGTTTTTAGTAACCATATTCACACATGCTTGCACGAACATCGGCCTGGCGTTCCTCACCTAATTTCTGCCACGTTTGCGAGTCACCTATACAGTTTCGTGACTTGAGGTTTTTTTTTTTAAGATTTTATTTTTAAGTAGTCTCTACACCCAGTGGGGGCTCAAACTCAGATCTTGAGGTCAAGAGTCATACACTTCACCACTGAGCCAGCCAGGCAGCCCTATGTCATTTTTAAAAAATCTTTACTTAGTTTTGAGAGAGAGAGAGAGAGAGAGAGAGAATAAGCAGGGGAGGGGCAGACCGAGAGGGAGACACAGAATCCGAAGCAGGCTCCAGGCTCCGAGCTGTCAGCACAGAGCCCGATGCAGAACTTGAACCCACAAACAGTGAGATCATGACCTGAGCCGAAGTCTGATGCTTAACCCACTGAGCCCCTCAGGCACCCCCATAATTTTTTTCTTTAACTTTAACTCACTTAAAAATTGTTAGACTGTCCTAAACAGCAGTATGTGTGAAATCTGTGAAAAGTTCAGCATTCTGGTTAATATTCTTTTCTAAAACGCAACAATCAAAGGCTGCTCATCCCCGGGTGTGCTGGGGAGCCTCGTCTCTTCCCACGCTCCTGGGCGACCCCGTCTATGCCTGCAGCCTCACCCACCCCCTCCCGAATCCGGATGGCTAGGTTAGACTTTGCACTTGAGGACGCTTTTGACAAAGGGACATTCCCCCCATTTCTCCCATGAGGCCCTCGGAGCCAACTCATCATCTTCCCCTGATCCACCGGGGAAACCTGAGGCACCGCACCTCTTCCCCTCCCCCCCTGACCCCCCCCCCTGTTGTTACAGCAAAGCCCCATCCTGGCTCTTGGATGTCCTCTCTCTGTGCTCTCCTCTCTTGATCCCCAGTCCACTCTGGCCCCGTTTCCCCTCGACCCTGGTCTAACGCAATGCGGTCCTCATGGGTCACTTGGCCACAGCCCCTCCGCCTGTTGCCCAGCCTCCACGCTACGGCAGAGTGAGCTCCCCAAAATGCCAGAACGCTTCAGTCTTCCAGTGGATTTCTAGTGACTTCAGATAAAGTGGTAACTCCTTTCTGGCTACATGCCCAACCCCCTCCGCCTCAGGCACCGCCTTCAAACAGCACTCCGTGCAAACCCCCCCTGGCAAACGGCAGAGCTGGCAGCAGCATGAGCACCAGGATCCGTTCAGTGGGACAGTAAGTCTAGTGCAAGCGGAGGCTAGATCAGTAGTGCGCCTCACAGCATCCCCTGCGGCTGTGCTTGGAACCCTGGGACCCCATATGCGCAAGTTCAAGGCCGCCTGCTGGAGAACCAAGTCTCCTGCTGACCGCTTACCCACAGGATCGTGAACAAGATCACGTGGTCTGTTGCCGGTCACTTAGGCCACCTGGTATCTGAGAAATGATAACTACGTGTAGTTTTTACATTTTAATTAGTTCATTTATTTAAGAGGAAACAGGAAACTCTTCTTAAAAATCCTTTTAATTAATTAATTTATTTTGAGAAAGACAGAGAGTGAGCAGGGTAGGGACAGAGAGAGAGGGAGAAAGAGAGAATCCCAAGCAGACTCTGCACTGTCAGCCCAGAGCCTGTTGCGGGGCTTGAACTTATGAGCCTTGAGATCATGACCTGAGCTGAAAGGAAGAGTTGAACACTTAACTGACTGAGCCACCCAGGCGCTATTTTTTTAACAATGGCCTTATTGAAGTGTAATTCACACGGGTTCGGAACAGACCAGCTCCATCACTCTGAAGCGCGCCTGCGCCCGTCTGCAGTTCCTCCCCTCCCCCCGCCCAGCCCCCGGCAACCACCCTTCTGCTTTCTGTCGCTGTAAATAAAGGCGTCTCTTCTAGACATTTCCGTAAGTGGGACCATAGAGTCTGTGGTCTCCCGCATCTGGCTTTTTTCCCACTTCCTGTAACGTTTTTGAGGTTCGTGCACGCAGTCGCATTTATCAGTAGCTCCCTTCCTTTTATTGCCAGAACCTCGGCTGCACGAGCCTTACCCATCTACCTTCCGGCGAGCACGCGCGCGGTTCCAGCTCTCCGCTGCGGTGACGCGGCTGCGGACGTGCGTGCGCAAGTCTGCGTCCGCAGGAAGCACGTCTGCAGCTTCTCGTGGGTAGAACCCTGGGGTGGGGTCAACTTTGTATGAACCCGCCAGACTGTTTTCCCTAGCCGCTGTACCTTGTCCCATTGCCGGCGGCAGCGTTGGAAGGTTCCACAGTCTCCCGTCCTAGCCGACTAGACGCTCACAGCGTCTGTGAGCTGGTCCTGCTGAGCTGTGAGACGGGCTTAGCCATTCATTCCTTACATCACTCATTCAGCAAGTATTCTGAGTACCGCTACTCGGGGGCCTCTGGTCGGCAAGGCGTCCTTGGCAACGTGGTGAGATGGGGAGAGAGCACCCCGGTGACATCGATTCTGCACCTGGGGCCTGGTTCCCAGGGGGCCTGTCCCTTACAGGGGGCCATGCGTTCCCTGAAGACCCCCTGAGTCTGCCGCACCTGCAAGGCCTCCCAGCGCACCCCTCCCGTTCCCTGGGACCCAACACAGGCCCAGTGTTCCACAGGGAACAGCAGCTGGGAACCCGGGGGCCCGGCAGTGCGCGACGGCACCAGCGGAAGCCAGAGAAGGGCCTGGCAGTCCTGGAAGGGGCCTGAGTGAGCTGGGGGGAGGGGAGTGGAGAAAGTACTAGTTCCTAATCCTCCTAATCCTCGGAGAGCCCAGGACAGGGATCTACAGATGTCCCTGCAGGGAGAAGGAAGGAAGAAGGAAGGAAAAACACCGCCTGTCTCTGGACCTGGGAAGACAGGAGGCTTTGCTTGGTTACTGCTCCTCCTCACGGGGCTTCCCAGCTTTCACGTTTTCTGCAAAGATGATGTATTCGTTTTATCATGTATGGAGTTTTAGGTTAAAAAAACAGAAAGCAGGGGCGCCTGGGGGGCTCCGTCGGTTGAGCCTCCGACTTCGGCTCAGGTCATGACCACACGGTCCCGAATTCAAGCCCTGCGTTGGGCTCTGCGCTGACAGAGCCTGGAGCCTGCTTGGGATACTGTGTCTCCCTCTCTCTCTGCACCTCCCCGACTCGTGTTCTGTCTCTCCCAAAAATAAATGAACATTAAACAATAATAAAAAAACAAAACCAGAGACTTGTAATAAACAATTTATTTTTTAGAAGACAACCCCCACGCCCCCCATCCCCCGAGCTCCGCGGGGCTGCGACCCAGGTGTGCCGCATTTCGGCCCCGGAGCCCGCCACTCGCAACCCTGGTGCCCGGGGAGAGGACAGTTCCCCGGTCGCAGCTCGCCCCCGCCCGGTTGCCATGGGAACGCGGCGCGGACGGGGGGCGGGGGGCGGGGAAGGGGCGGGCCTCGGGCGCGTAGCGGAGCCGGCGCGGCGCGCGGCCCAGCGGCCCCGCCCCCTCCGCCGGCAGACGCAGCGAGGAACCCCGGGCCGCCGCGACCCCCGCGCCCCTCGCGCTGCGTCCGCGCCCATGGCGGCCCCGCTCTTCCCGCGCGAACCCTGGGACCCCGCGCAGACCCGCTCGGACCCCGACGCCGACTCCGGGGGCCTGTTCGACAAGCCGCCCCCCGAAGAGCCCCCCGCGGCCCGCGCGCCCCGGTCGGCGTCGGCCCGGGGCAGGAGGGCGGGTCGGCGCGCCGGCCGGAGCGCGCAGGGGGCCCGCGCGGGGCAGCCCCCCAGGCCCGCGGCGCGCCCCCCGGACGAGGGCTGCTACCTGGACCATTTCCCGCACCTGTCCGTCTTCATCTACGCGGCCATCGCCTTCTCCATCACCTCCTGCGTCATCACCTACCTGCACCTGCAGCTGGCCTGAGGGCCCGGCGGGGGCGGGGGGCGCACCCCGTCCTCCGCTCCTCATGCTTGTGTCCCGCGTCCCCCGCTCGCCACTGCTCTGTGTGACTGCGCGTCCGCGGGCGCGTCCGGAGCCGCTGCCGCGATGAAAGAAGGGTCTGTTTGCAGCTGAGGTCCGGGGAGGGGCAGACAGCCCGCGGCGTTTAGAGTGTCGGGGTGCGGCCCACGGTTAGGGTCGTGTCCCCGGAGCCTGCCCTCCAGCGGTGGGAGCGCGCGGGGAGCCCGGGGCCGAGCCCCGTGATGCCGCACCGCCCCCGCGCTCGCCGGCCGGGCCGGAGCTGCTGCCGGACCGAGCGCGCCGCGGGCGCCGCAGGACGCAGGACGCAGTGAGTGTGGCAACTGCCGGGTGGCCCGCCGCGTGCCCCGGGCTGGAGCTGCCCGGACTGGGCGTCTTCTTCCTGCCTTAGGCCTTGTGGCGGCCGCCGGGCGGGCGGAGACCCCCAGCAGGAGACGCTGTCCTAGCAGAAGGCCACGCTGTCGCTGTGTCGTGGACGGCGTGGGACCCGCGGCCGCAGACGTCCCGGGGCCTGAGCTGGGGTGCGCGGGAGGGCTCTGTGTCGTTGGGAAGGGTGCGGTGGCTTCATCCCGACCCCCAGCCGGGACCGAAGCGAAGGGTGTGGGGTGTCTGTCATTGGCAAGAATTGGCGCCCGCAAACGACCCGACTTCTAGCTGGTTTCCACGTCGGACCCAAAGGCCTAACACCAGAACCCACCCGGCCGCCTGTTCCCGCTTCTGCTGCGCCCTCTTATTCACGGACGTTAAACGTCATCAAGCCGGCGCTCCCTTCTCGCCTGGATGTGTCTGAGACTTGTCTTAGCCCCCGTGAAATAAAGCCCGGATCCAGTCTCCCGTGTATTCAGTTGTCGATTCGTCTGCAGCTGTGCAATGGGCCTGCCAGGCTTCCCAGTCTGTCCCCGGCTCACCCAGTACCCCGCACGTCTCCCCTGCCTCCCCTCCCAGACACATGTCATCCATCCTCAGCCAAGACGCAACATCTGCCGCCACTAAGTAGCCACAAGGACCTCTCTGGGCACCTGTCTCCTAGCAGGCTCCCAGGACGTGCCGGTGTCCCAGCTCCGTCCCCTAGCAGCAGGTCTGTGACAGGACCCTTGTGGCTTCACTCACTGCCCCTCAGTATTTAGTCCCTGCTTGCCTCCGTTATCAAGACACTTCTGACCCCACACGGTGCCCCCGGCCCACTAAGCTCAGAACTTGCCCCCCTCCTCCGATTCGCCCAGCTTGTCTCTCTGAGCTCACCGTGCTCCCGTGCAGGACGGAGCTTGTCATTTCCCGGTCTGTGTTCCCACGACCCCGCATCACTCAGGCCTTACTGTCTTGCCCGTCTGCGCTTTCAGTGCCACCGGCCTGACACCCACTGTTCCCCATGTCAGCCTGGGCTTCACAGCCATGGTTTCCTGCAGTAATGCCCCCTGATACTCAGTGGCGTCGGTCCCCAAAATTGAGTCTCCAAGCGACCACAGTACGCACCCATGTTTTCCTAGCTTTCAGTCTTGGACATTGGATCCTCTGCTGGCTTTTTTTTTTTTTAACGTTTATTTATTTTTGAGAGAGTTGGAGACAGAGCGCGAGTGGGGGGAGGGGCAGAGGGAGAGAAAGAGACACAGAATCTGAAGCAGGCTCCAGGCTCCAAGCTGTCAGCACAGAGTCCAACACCGGGCTCAAAGCCACACACTGCAAGATCATGACCTGAGCTGAAGTCGGAAGTCGGACGCTTAACCGGCTGAGCCACCCAGGTACCTCTGGCTTTTTATTTCTTTAGCTTCACTTATTTATTTTTGAGAGACAGAGCACATGAGTGGGAGGGGCAGAGATAGAGGGAGACAAAGAATCCCAAGCAGGCTCCACAGCGGGGAGCCTGATGCAGGGCTTGAACCCACAAACCACGAGATCATGACCTGAGCCAAAACCAAGAGTCACACACTTAACCGACTGAGCCCCCAGGCGCCCCTCTGCTGGCTTTGATACTGACTAACCACTGAGTCCCAAAACTCAGGTCTGTGTCCTCCAGTGAGGGCCACTGTTCCCATTCATTCATCCTCGGAGACCCGCATTCACAGTCCTGGGGTGACGTTCAGGATATGATCTCTTCATACTCTCCCCTCAGCTAATCCCGAGAGTAGACTCCCTCCTTCACTGCCAAAACCAGACCCCACATTTTGACCCCAAGTCCCAATATCTGGCTCCCATGACTATACTAATTAGATCCTATTGCTTCCACGGTCTGATCGTAGTCTCCAAGTCTCCCCCATTAGCCCTTACTTTCCCCCTATACCTTGAAATTCCCCATATCACCTCGCAATGCCTGATTCCACTGAGCTCTAATGCTTGGCCCGTATTTTCTAACCGATATTAAAATTCCAATACTTTCACACCGTCACGTGAACTGTCGGCAATCACTGTGTCTGATCCGGCCACTTTGTCTCTTATACAGTTTAAATACTCCACGATACTTGAGTTACTGCTCCCCTATTTTGAGCTCCTGATTGTCCACCAATTTCTGGGCTTCCAATATGAGGTTTCTTCGTCCGAAATATCCAGCCTCTCCCCTCAAGTACAGCCTTGTCCTAATGGACAGCCTTTAGGGTTCAACCGTAAAAACAAATGGAGTCATTTTGAGGGATCCTCTTGCCATGTTGCCCAAGAACCAAATCCTAGAGAGAGTCTTAGTGACAAAGCTAGGGTCACATGCCCACCTTTGCCCAGGAGGCGGAAGAGATGACTTAATATGCAGTCTCAGGAAAACGGCCTGCTATAGGAAAGAGAGAGTTCCCCAGAGGAAAATCGAAGTCGTCACCACCGTGGGGGCTGGGCAGGCACAAATAACAAGACGTCCAGCAAATGGAGGCCCAGCAGGTCACACGTGATGACCGAGGGACGGTGACTCTGGGTGGCTTGTTCCTATTCTGGGCTGGGCTGTTGGGGGGGGGGTAGGTGCACGGAGACAGTGGACGGTGGCTTCAAATGTCATGGGCACTAGGACATCTACGTTGGGGGAGACAGAATCCAGCCATGTGGGATACAGAAGCTCAACTTGGGAGGACACATGGATCAATTTTTTTTAAGTGTTTCATTATTTCTTAGGAATCTAGCCCTGGAGATAGTGATCAGCAAAACAGATGCAGCTCTTACCCTCATGGAGCTCCCTTTGTCAGCCACGGAACTCACCAGGCGGCGGGCTTCGCGTCTTCTGTAGCTGGAATTCTCACGGCCCCGTGAGGCGTTTCTTTTAATTTCTCCATTTTGCAAAATGAGGACACAGACATAGGTGAAACGCTTTGCCCGAGGTCACAAGGCCAGTGACGGAACTGGATGAACCCGGGCGTCGTTTCTGGAGTGTATACTTATTTTTACCGGCATAATTGGGATGTGATTCACCTACCACAGAACTCATTCATTTCAAGTGTACAATTAGGGGGCACCTGGGCGGCTCAGTTGGTCAAGTGTCTGACTTCAGCTCAGGTCATGATCTCGCGGTTCGTGGTTTGAACCCCATGTTGGGCTCTGTGCTGACAGCTCAGAGTTTGGAGCCTGGAGCCTGCTTTAGATTCTGTGTCTCCCTCTCTCTCAAAAATAAATAAACATTAAAAAATTAAAAAAAATAAAGTGTACAATTTGGGGGCACCTTGTGGCTTAGTTGGTTAAGCGTCTAGCTCGGGTTTCTTTTTTTTTTTCCCCCAAGCTCAGGTCTTGATCTCAGGGTCCTGAGTTCAAGCCCCATGTTGGGCTCCATACTGGGCATGAAGACTACTTAAAAATAAAATTTACAAAATGTACAATTCAATGGCTTTCAGTGTATTCACGGAGTTCTGCAGTCACCATCCATCACAGTCAATGTGAGGATATTTCATTGCCACTGCGCCCCCCCATCTCCCTCCAGCCCCCTCATCCCTAGGCAACCATGAATGGACTGTCTCCGGTTTTGACTATTCTGCACATTTCACAGAAGTGGAATCGTACAGGACACGGCCCCTGGGAACCGGGGTCTTTACCTCGGCATGTTTTCCAGGCCCATCCCTGCTGCAGCGGGAATCCGTCCTTTGCTTCTGTAGCGAGCAGAGCGACATCCGGTTGTATGGACACACCACATGGTACGTGTCCATTAGGTGGGCTCATCTGGGTTTCCTACTTTCTGGCTGCTATGAATAAAGCTGCCCTGATGTTCAGGTACAACGTTTGTGTATGTGTGGACACAGGAGGGACTGCTGAGTCATATGGCAAATTTCTGTGTGACCATGCAGAAACTTCTAGACTGTTTCCCAAAGTGGCTGTACTATTTTACATTCTCACCAGAACTGTAGGAGGGTTCCATTTTCTCCACTTTCTTGCCCAAACTAAAGCTTTATTTTTTAAGTTTTATTTATTTATTTTTGAGAGAGAGAGAGAGAGAGAGAGAGAGAGAGCGAGCACAAATAGGAAAGGGGCAGAGAGAGAATCCCAAGCAGGTTCCGAGCTGACAGTGTAGATCCTGACGTGGGGCTCAAACCCATGAACCGTGAGGTCATGACCTGGGCTGAAATCAAGAGTCAGACACCTAACTGACCGTCAGGCTCTCTCTCTCAAAAATAAACATTAAAAAATTAAAAATAATAAAATTGGGCCAGTTGAAAAAATGCAAAAAAAAAAAAAAAGTGGGGGCGCCTGGCTGGCTCCATAGGTTAAGCCTGCAGCTCTTGACCTTAGGGTCGTATATTTGCAAAATGTCCCTCCCATTCTGTGCACTGCCTTCTAACTTTCGTGACAATGTCTTTGAAGCACAAAGGTTTTTTAATCTTTGATTTTTATTTATTTGTTTAATTTTTAAGTAATCTCTACACCCAACATGGGGCTCGAACTCACGACCCTGAGATCAAGAGTCACTCGCTCCACAGACTGAGCCAGCCAGATGCCCCACTGAAGGTTTTTTGATCTTTCAACTTGATCATGTCATTGATCTATTTTTTTTCCCTTTGTTGCTTGTGTCTTGGTGTCCTAAGAAACTACTGCCTAATTCAAGATGAGGAAGAGTTAAGCCTATGTTTTCTTCCAAGCATTTTTATAGTCTTAGCATTTATAGTTAGATCTTTGATCCATTTTGGGTTCGCTTTTGTACATGGTGTGAGGTAGGGGTCCAACCTCAAACGCCAATGGCCAATGATGTAGGTCATGAAGCCTAAATATAACCCAAAGGAGGGGGCTTGGAGAGCTTCCACTTACTGCTGCGCTGGGCTCAAACCTCGCGGGGACAAAACTCCTTCGTTTGGGACCTCATCCTATATATCTCTTCATCTGGCTGTTCATACGTCCTTTGTAATAAACCGTTAGTCTAATGGGTGAAAGGTGTCCTGAGTTCCGTGAGCCACTCTAGCAAATTACCTGAGCCTGAGGAGGGGGTCACAGGGACCTGTGATTGACAGCCAGCTGGTCAGAAGCCGAGGCTGACCACCCGGGCTTGTGACGGGCATCTGAAGAGGGGGCAGCCTCCCTGGACTGGTGAATATGATGTCACCACAGTGTACACACGGTCAGAACAGAGTTGAACTGTAGGACACCTAGGTGGTGTCCAAAAATTCCTGGACGGTACAGGGACCTCCCCCCAACCCGTGCCCGCGCACACACATCAGGACAGAGTGCAGAGCGTCTTCCGTGGAAGTCCCTTAGTAGGAGCGCTGACAACGTGACTCCATCTCTGGCCCTCCATCTCGCTCGTGTTCACCCCACGGCCCTTCCTGCGGCTGCGTGCTCCCGGCCCCACCCAGGTTCATACATATCCCTTAGAAACCCCACCAAGGCCAGGATCGGGGGAGGTCTGTTTCAGCCTTCCAAAAATCATGAGAGAGAGAACACGGTCTTCCCCCTTCCTGTCGCCTGGGTAGGTGGTACCACCGGATCTAATCAAAGGCTAGCTGTGAATCAGGCGCTCCTGAACCCCTGACCTCACTACAGGGCCCTCTGCTCGTCC
The DNA here is from genome assembly GCA_004023845.1 of Helogale parvula. Classification (NCBI taxonomy): domain Eukaryota; kingdom Metazoa; phylum Chordata; class Mammalia; order Carnivora; family Herpestidae; genus Helogale; species Helogale parvula. Next base: position 24,831 of record PJEM01015412.1, read on the forward strand.
CCTCGCTCTGTGACAATCTGCGGACTGAGGGCCAGACTTGGCAGAGAATAGCTGGGCGGCTGGATGGATGAACGCCTGATTCCCTCCCCCCAACAGTAAGTTACCCTGAACGAAACTCAACCGTACGTGGTCACCTGCTGCTTTCTGGTCCCAAAGAGCCTCCTCGATCCGGGGGATCCTGTCCCTTCCGCACCTTGTAACGCTACTAACGTCTGCTCTTTACTTTCCATGAAGACCGTGCCCCACTGCCTACCTGCCGGTTGTCCTGTGCCGTGGCAGCGGGGTGGGGTACCCGGCGGGCACAGGCCCGACGCGGAGGGAGAAGGCGTCTGGGGAAACGGAAGGTTGGGATTACAAAACTGGAGGCTTTCACGTAGAGGGGAGTAGGGAACTGGGTGAGAAAGATGCTGGGTGGGGACGGGGCCATGGGTTTTGTCATGATTTACTTGACTTTGTGAGGGAGGAATCGAAGTAGCAGAGGACTGTGGGCTGAGCGCGTGCAGCTGCCCCTGCCGAGACCCTACCGCGGCGCACCTGTCAGCCAATCATTAGGTGCTCACTCCATGTAAAGTGGGCTCCTGAGTTCTAACACCGTGGACTGTGCCCTTCCGTCCAGGGCACGTCCGCATCTCCTCGGCACTCAAACCCTGGACTGCGTACCCGAGACCACGGCTTTCAGGTGCTGCTTCCCTCATGAGCAGCCTCTCTCCTCCCGAATCTGACGTCCCTGTGGCCACCTGACAGGTGACTTGAAACGACAGAAACCACCCCCTCCTGGGGCTGGAGGCCGGAAATCCAAGACGAGGGGGCCCACTCCTCTGGAGGCTCTAGCGGGGGTCTGCTCCCTGCCTCTGCCAGCCGGCGTGGCTGCTGGCGTCTGGGCTTGGGACACGTCGCCCCCATCTGCCTCTGCGGTCACACAGCCTCTTCATGTTGTCCCCAATCTCCCCGTGCCTCTCTCTAACAAACACACTGGCTGTTGGATGCAGGGCCCGGCGCAGATAATTCAGGGTGCCCCCTCAGCCCCCCGCCGCAGCCGGTCCTGCACGAAAGGAATTCCTCATCCCGGAAGTCAGGGCTCGGCCACGCCTCTGCGGGAATCACCATGGAGCCCTCTGTGTTAGGAGGTTTTAAATAAACGACAAACACGAGGCACCCAGCTGGCTCAGTGAATGGAGCACATGACTCTTGACCTTGGGGTCATGAGTTCAAGCCCCACGTTGGGCATAGTGGGTACTTTAAATAATAATAGTAATAAGCAGCTACAAATGCAAAAAAAGTTTTTCATTCGGGCAAAAGGTCATACTGAAGAAGGAAATACATCATGACATGCGAGACAGCAGAAAACCGAAAGGAAGGCCTTTAAAATATATGCATTTAGTGTACAGGATTGAGGAAGACTCCTGCACAATAAACACAGTGCAGGTGAACACAGGCACCTTTCATCTATGAATCTGTAATTGCAAATATTAATACCCTGAGATTTTCTTCTGTGTAAGGGAGGAGCTCCAATCCTGTTCTTCAGAAGATATGGAGAGCAGGAAACACCCGAATAGCAGGATTCGCTATTTGTCCTTTCTCTGGCGGATAGGATATTTTACGTGGATTAATTACAAAAGGAAGCATTAGACTCCACTAAATTTAAGCCCAAGACACAGCTAAAATTTCCTGTGGGCACGAAATATTTGATGTTTAGGGGTATGAATAAATAAGTTAATTAAGTATTAGGCACAGGACACAGATTTCAAAACTGAAGGATGAAAAAAATGATAAAAATGCCTAGCGGTCAATTCATACAAACATCGCTATCGGCCATGCTCGGTCCCTGCTGTCCCGGGGGTCTGCGGGGTCTGGTCCTCGCTCTCCCCTGGCGGGGGCCCGCACGGGAGGCTGCTCCACGTCACTGAAAGCCTGATCACGGAAAGGACTTGTTTTAGGAACAAAAACATCTTCTTTCCTCTTAAGATCCCGGGTGTGTTTTCTACTTGCTTCTGTGTATTAGCCAAGTTCCCCACGGCGCGGGCCACGACTGGGCAGTCTGTGCTGGCCTTTCTTTCTTTCTTTTCTTTCTCTCTCTCTCTCTCTTTTTCTTTCTTTTCTCTCTCTCTCTCTCTCTCTCTCTCTCTCTCAGCAGTGGCTGGGTAGTGGCGATGCCACCCACTTCACCCTTTCCTCATGGGACTGCGTGCGGAAAGGAAGGCAAAGGGCTTGAGGTTACGCGGGACCCATGACCAAGGCAGAACTTTTCAAAACATCCCGGACTGGCCAGGACACCTGTGCCTCTTCGGTCAGGTCCCCAGTGAGCTGTTACCAAACCAGGGATCCCTTCCCCCTGCAAGAGACTCTGAGGAACAGAGGCTCCGGGGACCAGTCCAGCGAGTGTGCAGACAGCCCAGGAGAGTGGACCGAAACAGAGGGACACGCAGAGTACCAGAAAGAGCGGACAAAGGAAATCCGCGAAATGCACAGCTCGCTAGAGTAAGACCATCCCTGACGTAAACCCCTTTCGATTCCACCGACGGGCTCCTGTTACCACCTAGACATTAAGACACTTTCAGTCTTTTGCCTTCCCTTTCCACGTCGTCCCTAATATTCTGCAGCTTTCTGGAGTTCTGGACCAGGAACACCAGGCTCTCCCTAAAATCACTAGTCCCCTGATCCCTGCCTACATTGTCAAGCTCATCAAACAAAGCCAGTGTCTGTCTGAGTTTGGCCTGAACAATTTTTTGCTCCTCCAGTTCTGCGAGAAGGGCCTGCTGGGCGCACGCCTCGGCCTTGGACTTCTCCTGCAGCTCCGCGATCTCCTTCTGGAGGCGCTGGAACTCCTCCTCGCTGCACGGGTGCGTCTCCTGGGCTCTGTCTTCTGGAAGCAAGATGTTCGGGGGGATGCGCAAAACCAACTGCAAAAGCAGCTGCTCCATCCTGCCGAAGAGGCTGTCGAATCGTCCTTTCATGAAGCCGAGGAACCTCTCGGTGCACTTGCGGATCTGCACGGGGCTGAGGTCGCAGCCCGGGACGCCCTCCAGCTTCTTCAGGATCACCTGCTCCACGGCCTGCATCACCTCGAACAGGTAGTCCTGAAACGCGATGTAGATCCTGAGCATGCACGTCTGCGGCGTGAAGCCGAAGAACTGGGCCTCGTAGCTCATCGGGTCCACGGACATCTCGGCTGCTGCGCCGCCAGAGCCCTGCAAACGTCACGGGACAAAGTCCGTTTGGCCGAGGGGTCACCTGCTGAAAGGAGCCGTCCTCTTCCAGAGCCGGGGGCACCGAGCAAAACAGAACCCAAGGGGCCTCTGCTCCCTGCTGCCGCCCGGCTCACCCTCAACGGGACACGGAGGCTGCCTCCTGAGGCCCTTCCCCTCCCGCCTCGTTAACGAGGGCTCTGGGCTGGGGCCCGGTCCCCTGACGCTGTCACCGCCCCGGACAATGTTCGTGTTTGGACAGATGACCTCATCCCCACTCCTCTCCCCACCTGCTCCTGTTCTGACCGCGACCTCAAGTGCCCCTCTCCTGCTCCCCCTTCACGGAACCAAATGACACCTCAGCCTTCGAGGCCCTCAGCGCTGGGGTCCGCCTCCTTGCCCGGTCCCACTGCCCCCTCCCACGTAGCCTCCGCCATCCAGCACTCCAACCACACCCCTGCCAGTGTCCTCACCGCCCCCCGCCCCCCGCAAGCCCCAGCTGCCCGCTGGGTGAGCCTCCTCCATACTTTACAATCACAACGTGAGTTTTCAAGGGTCTGGGGGTTGTTCCCTCTGAGTGTAAACATCTGGGAAAATAGCTCTTGGACCCCGTCACTGTGGGGGGGAGGGTAACAACACGCTTATTCTAGAAATGGGAGCAGCCTCCATGTTCCTTCAGGTAAAGACAGCTCAAACACAGCTAGATCAACTGCCAGGTGAATTCAGGAGAACCTTCATGAAAGAATTTGAAGCAAATGGTGCAGGCCAATCTTTTCATGGGAAGAGGAAACGTCGCTAATCTTGAGAACTTACGTATGTGATGGCTAAACCGTGTTCACCTGGTGGGCTGGGTAAAGCAGGTGGAATTTCTCTCTGCCTTCGGGTGCCTTCGGCTGACTTCAGCTCAGGTCATGGTCTCACAGTTCATGGGTTAGAGCCCCGCATCAGGCTCTGTGCTGACAGCTTGGAGCCCGGAGCCTGCTTCAGATTCTGTGTCTCCCTCTCTGTCTGTGGCCCTCCCCCACAAAAATAAACAAAAATTTAAAAAAAAATTTTTTTTGCCTTTGTAATCTCATCCACAGACACTGTCATCTGGCCATGCGCACCCATGGTGGAGAGGACAGGACTCCATGGCAGGATTTTCATTTCCTCACACTCCCCTATGCCTCCCTTCAGGATCAAGTTCGAGCTCTTTGGACAAGGCTTACAAGGGCTCTTGCCATCTGACTGTCACCAACAGCTGTCTTCCCAGGTAAGGACCTAGACATGCGTTCCGGTGTATTTTACGGCACTCTTTTTGGGCCTTTCTTACTGGATTCTCCCATCTTTCAGCTCCCATGGGAACCTAGTCTTCTAACATATGCCTTTTAACCACATGCCTCAGTCCACCTTTAATTCATCTGCCAAGTGTCAGATATTCTTGAAATGTAATTTTGTGTGTGTTCGCTTCCATTTTTACCTCTGCAGTCACGTCGTGTTCTCACAGCTCATGGTTCCGGGGAACTATTCTGCCGTCTCTCTCACATCATAAGCCCAGATGGGCACCTGGTTAGCACCTTGCTACCAGAAATAACCGTGTGACGAACACCCTCCCACCATGTTCCTTGGGGATCTGCTGGCTATTTACACAGGCAAGTACTAGCAGGGCCACGCAGTGAACTCGTATGTGGTGTCACTGAATACTGCCAAAATCTCCGGAACACTAGGGGCGGGGGAGGCGGCAGTTCGGGCTGGCGGACGCTCCCCCTGCAGCACAGCAACCTTCCTCCTATCTTCACCAACAGGGGACAGTATCCAGCATTCTAATTTCCGCCAATTTGGTACGTGCAACATTGTTTATCTTTTATTACTTTCTGGGAGAGATATGGGGGGAGGGGGAGGGGCAGAGACGGAGCAAGAACCCCAAGCAGGCTCCACTCTCTGGGCAGAGTCCTACGCGGGACTCCATCTCACCAACCCCGGGATCATGACCTGAACTGAAATCGAGAGTCGGATGCTAAACCGTCAGCGCCGCCCAGACGCCACAGGCGCCCAATTGTTTGAGTGTATCTTTCTGAAAACCGGAAGCCCGCAGCCCACACACTTTCCCC
>PJEM01015413.1:0-30138 GCA_004023845.1 Helogale parvula
CCTCTCCCTCTCCCTCCCTCCCTCTCTCTTTGCCCCTTCCCCACTTTTTCTCTCTCAAAAATAAGCTCTTAAAAAAAAAACCCAGAACTTACTTTTAGCAGTTTTATCAAGATCTTCATATACTATTCAGTATATCCATTTAAGTGTACAATTCAGTGGTTTTTTGTGTGCACAGGATGTGCAACCATCACCACCATCTAACTTTAGAAAGTGTCATTGTCCCGGAGGGAACCCCATTAGCAGACACTGTCTGCCTCCCCGTTCCTACGTGACTACTAAGCTACTTCTGTCACCGCAGGTTTGCCTGTTCTGGGAATCCTACAGCATGTGGCCTTTGTGACCGACTTCTTGCAGTTAACATAATGTTTTCAGGGTTTAACTGTGTTGTAGCATGTGTCGCTTTGAAGCTGGGTTTTGATTTGGCTGTCAGGTGGATGGGAAATCGTGCCCCAAGAGAAAGAAGCTTGGAGGTTGAGTGGCCTATTAAATGAGAGTGATCACGCCACCTTCCAAAGTGATTTTGAAGATGGGGTAACGTATATGAACATTTCTTTATTTTATATAAATGTAGAGGTTTTTACGGCCTAGCTTGCTGAAGAGAAGACGAATGTTAGTGGTAAAGGGATAAACTTCAGGTCTCATCACATTGGGGTTGGTAGCAGGTCTTGTGTGAACTGCTGGCGCGAAGAGCCTCTTGGGAAGTCATGCTGTTGAGTCAGTGGTTGAGTCCGTGAGAGCCCATGAGATTCCCTGGGGCAGAGGTTCAAGAAGGGAGAGCGGAGGGCTGAGATGAGAAGAGCTGCTGGCGGGGGGGAGAGTGGGAGGAAAGGCGCTCCAGTAAGAGAGAGCCCTAGGATACATGGTAACACTAAACCTGTTCTGCTGCAATGGTTTAATAATGCAATCATTGCTCAGTTCTCTTAATTAGCTAACTGTTGGCCAAGTCATGTCTGTGCAGGATTCTCTGACCCAATTTATTATTGGCCCAGGCCCACATGCTTAACTGGTCAGTAACTTAGGCGCTTAGTTAAAAAACCAAGTGAAATAAAACAATAAAGTGCCCTGGGCTGGAAATGTGACCTGAATCCTGGGCAGGATTCCACTATCTAGTGTACTGTCTTGAGCTTGACACACAATTGCTTTGAGCTTTAGGTTTCTTTCTTTCTTTCTTTCTTTTTTTTTTTTTGTCTGTACATGATCATTGGGTTCCTTGCTGGGGTGTTGAAGATCACCTCACATGCAACAAGATGTGCAAATGGCTCTGTAAGTGCTGAGATGCCTCTAAATCTGAGGGACCAGTGCTCTCCCATCTGCTGCCCATCCCTCTCCCGAAGAAACACAAATAAAGCCAGATGTAAGATAATGGGAGTTTCCCAAGGACTGACTGTGGTTGTATTTGCAAGAAGCCCTGCTCTGTTGTGTAACACATTTGTAATTGGTGTAATTGATTGTTGCTGGGTAAATAAAAGTCCCACGCTGGGAGATTGAACTCCAGGCTGAATATTTTTCCTGTGTTAGGTTCCCCCCACGGCACCCCCAAGGAGAGTTGGTGATACTTCTGTGGTGGGTGGGGGGTCGTGGTTAGTGTGAGCGCCTGGAGGGAGGGGATGATGGAGAAGGTGGAGTGGGACAGGGTAAGAAAGTGAGAAGACATGTAGACGGAGGTAGAGAGTGGTGGTCATCTGAGCTAGGGCCAAGAAGTGTAGGCATTTTTCAGATTTCCAGAGGGAACGAAACAAAGGGAACCATAATATAGAGTATGCAGTTTTCCTAGAGTTTGGTGTGGGGCCTAAGGTTTTAATAGGAGTTGAACTCAACCGCCCGAGACTGCCCCATACTGTGGGAGTTGTACTAGACTTGGCTTTGGAAGGAGATTTACTGTCTCTCTTCTTAAATGCGTATAGCTTATTCTCTCCCCCTGTATTTGAGAGACAAGGTGGATACTTCTTGTTTGTCTAGGTCTCTCCTCATTCTCTAGGAACCACCCTGCATTCCATTTATACTGCTACACTGGGCCCTGTGCTCGACTTGGCTCCTGGGCATTTGGAAGTAGGGTATGATTTCACTCCTAGCTTGATTGTCTCTGAGCCAGGGGAGACACAAACCCTGGTGGCATATGAACTGGGAAGGGGGCTGGGCTGCAGTGAGGGAAGAACAGAGGAGATGTACACAGAAGGGCACAATTAAGAGATGAGCTCCCGTTCCTGCGAGGGACCCGCCGTCTCCTGGGGACCCCTGTGTACTTGATAACAAAGGAAAAGGGAGTTAGTTCACTTTTCTGTTTAAATTATCTCAAGTGGTTTTGGGAACTTGAAACCAAAGGAGCCCTAACTAATACAGCAGTTAAAAGCAGTCTGAGATTTTTATAGCTGCCTTAAGGACCTATTAGAAGGCAAAGTAGAGGATAGAAGTAGGGACTGAGTTACTGAAAAAGTGGCCTCATGGAGAGCGCTGCTCTGTCCTCTGAGTAGAAAGGTTGAAGCTGTGGCACACCATAGCCTTGCTCTGAGTTAGAAGGAGAAGCATTTGTTCAAGATTCCAGGTTGGGGTGGGATACAACAACTCCTATGCTGCTTTTCATTATAATTGTGTGTCTCCAACACTAATTTTTGAAGGGTCTCAAAACCTCAGAGGCATGTAGGAACTGGACCCAGAGCAAGGCAAGCATTTTCTATGGAGGGCCAGACTGTAAATATCCTAATTTTTGTGGGACATATGATCTATGTTATAACTACTCCATTCTGTCATCATAGGGTAAAAGCCACCGTAGACAGCATGTAAACAAATGGGTAAAGCTGCATTCAGGACAACTTTATTTACTGACATGGAGACTGGAAATTTATAAAATTTTTGCTGTTAGGAGATAATATTTTTTTTTCATTTTTTTAATGTTTTATTATTTTTGAGAGAGAGAGGGAGACACAGACTCTGAAGACAGGCTCCAGGCTCTGAGCTGTCAGCGCAGAGCCCGACACGGGGCTCAAACCCATGAGCCATGAGATCATGACCTGAGCTGAAGTCAGATGCTCAACCGACTGGGCCACCAAGGTGCTCCCGAGATAATGTTCTTTAAAATAACCATTTAAAAGTGTAAAATCCTTCTTAGCTTGTAGGCCCTACAGAAGCACATGGTGATGTGGATCTGGCCCATGGGCTGTAGTTGACAGACCTTAGAGCATGACAGGGAAGCAAAGGGACGCTTGTTCTATAATGGCTCGGGTGGGTGAGGACAGCTTTCATCAAGTGTGGGTCCTGACTATTTGAACCTTTTCATTAACCTCACCAGACCTCTGTAAGATTGCTGGCTAGTGTTGTAACTAACCCTGAAGATAGAGGAAGGGTTTTAAGTTCAGTGAGCTGGTTTTAGAACCAGGAGCTAATGATTGCCAGGCCAGTCTTTGAGGTGCTTGACCCGTGACTGAGGCCCGCTGCACCCTGCGTCCAGCTGGAGCCCATGCAGTTTCCTCATGCAACCAGAGAAAGCCAGGCTCCCGGAGTATTGTGTAATGCTTTATGTGCAGCCCAGACCAGAATTACAGAGTTTGGTTTTCTATTCTGTAGTGTAGCTGCTGAAATTCACACCTTCCCTACTCAGTAGTTGAAAGTTCCATGTAGATTTTTTTTTTTTTAAACCTGTTTTGGGGCACCTGGGTGGCTCAGTTGGCTAAGGTTCCGACTATTGATTTTGGTTTGGGTCCTGATCTCACAGTTTGTGGGCTTGGGCCCCACGAGGGACTCTGTGCTGGCAGTGTGGAGCCTGCTTAGGATTCTCTCTCTGCCTCTGCCCCTGCTCTCTGGCTTTCTCTCTCAAAATAAATTAACAAACATTTCAAAACCCTGTTTTGTTGAGGTAATAATTGACAATGAATCGCACATATTTAAGGTATATAACCTAACAAGTTTTGAAATAATGTATACACCCATGAAATCATGACTGCAGTCAAGACACTGATCATATCTATCATCCCCCAAAGTTTTCCTCTCTCCACTCCCCATTCCTCTGTTTTGTAGACAACTGCAGATCTGCTTTCTGTCACTATAGAGGAGTTTGCATTTGGCTGAATTTAATGTAAATGGGATCTTCTATGTACTGCCTTTTTTTTTTTTTTTTGGTCTGACTTGTTTCATTTGGTGTAATGACTTTAAGATTCATCCACATTGCACATATCAATGATCCATTCCTTGTGTCTGAGTAATACTCCATTATATGAGTGCACTGCAATTACCCTGTCATCTGTTGATGGACATTTGAATTGTTTCCACTTTTTGGACATTTCAAATAAATTTTCTGTTAACATTTGTGAATAGGTCTTTTTATGTTGTGATTTCTTTGGGGGTAAATATCTAGGAATGGGATAGCTGGTTACATAGAAAGCATATGTTTAACTTTTTAAGAAACTCCGACTATTTTTCAGAGAGGTTGTGACGCTTGGTGTTCCCACCAGCATGTGGGGGGCGGGGGAGGGTTCTAGTTCTTCCAAATCCTCATTAAGTGTGCTGGACTTAGGAAGCAATGTTAGTGGGCATTTACCTTACAAATGTTCTTAAGTACAGAAATTCACATACTTGTGGATCACTTACTTTTTGTTTCTAAAGAGCACTAATGTCTAGGTATCTCGTTTCACTCACAGGACACTCCTGTAAAATAAGCAATTATAGGAGCAAATAAGATGCATGATGGAGGCAAAGTCAGATTGTTTGGCTTCCAGTCTGACCAGGGTTGGGATTTTCCTTTTTCTTTCTCCTTCCTCTTAAATATAAGCCCATTGGTATTCTTCCTTTCCTTTTAGTCCCTTCAGTTATGTTGCTTTTGCCACGTTGACGTGTGAGATTTGTGTCTTGATCTGTGTGGAATTGGCATCCACGAGTCAAGCTGTTGTCGGCAGCACCACGGATGTCTCAGGAAAATTAAGATGCTCCTGGAGATAACCCTTTAGGTAATAGCTGTATTACAGCTTTTACTTTTCAGAGGGCTTCCCTGCAATGAAATTATTGCCGTCTTTTTGCCCTGTCCTTGAGTTATGTTCCTCGGCGAAATGAAATGTTGCTGAAAATGTGTGCATCTCAGTAGGCGGGTTTTAAACAATTTGAAAGAGCTGTGTTTTAACGGTGCCAATTTCGCAGCTTACTGGGGGGAGGTTTGCTACGTTGAACCTGTAGCTCTTCAGCTGTCCAAGTGAATCAGGGCCACTATTGATTAATCAATAGTAACCCAGCTATGATTCTTGGGTGTAGCAGCCAATATCTGATCCAGAGTTAATGTACCGAGAAGATGTCTGCTCTCGTACATCCCATTTCCTTTGTCTTTGCCTTCAGCTTCCATTCCCTTTAAGGGTCTTCTCCGTCACAGTCACTTAGATTTAGCTGCAGTCGCCCCCACAACTAGTCAGACAGGAAGGCCGTCTGCCCTCGGATTCCGGCAGATGCCGCTGAGCTGTTGGTCGGTCTAGAGGAGACATGAACTCTCAGGTTGTTAGGGCTAGTCTCTCTGTTCTTTCCTTACTTGGGAACACTCCCCCTCCACCACGTGGAAGACTGGATACTCGGGGTTTCCTGTCAGCTCTTCTCTACCAGCCTGAGGGGAGAGGGGTAGTGGTGGTGGTTCTGAAGACTCACTGATGGTGCCATGAGGCAAATGGAAACTGGAAGTAGGTTTTTTTGAAGGGGCATAAATAGTAGAAAAATATAAAAGTACGAAAGTTGAATTTTGAAAAATATCAGAATTCTAACCTTTTTATTGCATATAAACTTGTGTTACTCTGCATTTGCTTTCTGCATACACATTGAACCCTCTGCAAAGTCCTGTTGGCTGATGTGGCTTATAATAGTTGTCAAAGTGCAGTATCAGTGTGTGTGTGTGTGTGTGGGGGGGGGGCTTGTTAGAAATGCAGATTATTGGCCCCACTCCAGACCTACTGAATTAGAAAATCAGGGCACAGGCCCAGGAATTTTATTTATTTATTTATTTATTTATATATTTTTTGCAGGACCTCCAGGTGATTCTGAGGCACACCAGAGTTTGAGAACCATTGGTTTAGGGCCCAGCCTGTGTTTGCATCTTAGTTGTGTTACCTAAAAGCTAACTGAGGGCTAGTTTTCCTTCTATGAAAAGTGGATAACCATCTCTACCTTACATAGTCACTGTGTGATTATTAAGATGATATATATAAATACTTAAGTACTCATAAATCATAACTGTTGGTACCATCTTTTACAAGGTATGGTGATAGGCAGTGGGGAGATAAAGGCCTAAAACATGGGCTCAGCCCTGAACTTTGCAGTCAAGAAGGCATGGCACACACATACACACACACACACACACACACACACACACATATAAAAAATTATTTTCTGACCTTCTCCCCCCACCCCACCCCCAGAAGCTAATCTTCTTCATAAAAATCTAAGCCAAGAGTATTTTCCATGACTTTCACCCTTTCTACCTGATAGTAAATGTAGTAGTTGAGGTATAAGTAGTAATGTGACTATAGAGTCATGAAATTGACCTTACTTTTGCTGGAAATCTGTTGAGCTTGAATTCACAATCAAGTGCTAAAAGATTGAAGGAGCCTGAAAGTACAGGGCATCCCAGAGGGTGCCTTTTGTTTTAGGGAACAGGCCTTAAGTTCTGCATGAACCTTGTATTGTTAAAAAAAAAAAATATATATATATATATATATGTTGAGATAGTGAAGAAGTTAATGCTTTAGAGTTGGTGAGAGATTGGTTAATCAGTCTTTTTTTTTTTTTTTAATGTTTGTTTATTTTTATGAGAGAGCATGAGCAGGGGAGGGGCAGAAAGAGAGAGCACGGGAGACGATCCCAAGCAGGCTCTGGGCCTGAGCTGTCAGCATAGAGCCAGATGTGGGGCTCCAACCCACGAACTGTGAGATCAGGACCTGAACTGAAGTCGGATGCTCAACTACCTGAGACACCCAAGCGCCCTGGTTAATCAGTCTTTATTACCAATTCTTTTTATTTTTTAAATGTTTATTTTATTTCTGAGAGAGAGAGCAGGGAAGGGATAGAGAGAGGGAGGGGAACAGAGGACCGAAGCAGGCTCTGTGTAGACAGCAGACAGCCTGATGTGCTGTGGGACTCGAACCCATGAACCATGAGATCATGACCTGAGCCGAAGTGAGATGTTTAATCAACTGAGCCACCCAGGTGCCACTATTCTTTATTAGCCACCCAATTCTTCATTAGCAGATGGATAGATGGATGCATGCACCCTTCAATTAGAGAAAAAGTCACCAGGTAACTTTGTGTATACTTAAATAATGTCAAATTATTCATACTTTCAAAATAGCTTCTGGAATTCTATAGCATTGTGTTGATTGTGTAATAAAAGGAAGTGATTAGCAGAAATGTCTTGGATTTTGGAGAAAACTCATTTGTTCTGTCAGAATTACAAGAGAACAGCCTTTGGGGGTAAACATCTAAAATCATGCTTCTTTTTTACCTCCTGTGCCAAAAGACAGGGCCTCACGTCTTTCATGTTGGGATGGAATAGGATTTGTATTTCATTTTTTTTGCTTGTGTCAGTGAGGTTGAGCTGAAGATTTTTTTTTTTTGTTTTTTTGTGTTTTAAATTTGAAGATAATATTGGTCAGGTTTCCCACCTGTGTTAAAATTTGGTATTGATTGTTTGTAAATTATTTCAAAGGAATGATATCTACCTCTGCTTAAGAGAAGTTTTTGGGTTTGGTTTTGTGGCTGTTTTGTCTAATACAGAAAAACCTCAAGAGATACATATTTCTGAGAGCATACCTGATAGGAGAGGAAGCGTTTTTTGTTCCATTTTTCCACTTAACATATCATGAGCATTTTTCTACACATTACATTATTTGTCAGCAGTATAATGTTTGCGTAATGCACAATCAGGATGTATCCTAACTTTAATCTTTAGTTCTAAGCACTTAAGCTGTTTGATGGGCTCCTCGTATCACTTCAGGAAAAACCCTGGACAGTCTATGTTGCCAATCATAAAATTTCAGCCGTCAAGTGAGACGTGAAAATTGTTGGAAAATTTGTGTTCACAACCTGTGCTTGACAGCTTCCTAACACTTTAAAGACATCTTGCTAAGACTGATGGTAATCTTTTTTTTTTTTAAATGTTTATTTTTGAGAGAGAGCGAGAGCAAGAGCGCGCGTGCGAGCAAGTTGGGAGAAGCAGAGAGAGGGAGACACAGACTTGAAGCAGGCTCCAGGCTCTAAGCTATGAGCACAGAGCCCGCAGGGATCGAACTCACAAGGCATGAAGATCATGACCTGAGCTAAAGTCGGACTCTTAACCACATGAGCCACCTAGGCGCCCCTACACTGATGGGAATCTTAAGGATTGTGATTGTTTTTTTGTTTTTTTGTTTTTTTTTATGTCTTGAAGAAATGTGTCATCATTTCTCAGTGAACCAAGATTTTCCAAAATCGGGCAGAGCTGGACCATTGGATTTTAATGTAACAGTACACAGTTTGTCTGTTTCAGGTTCCACATTGCAATGAATATTTAAGAAACTACCCTAACCAAAGCGTATGCATTTATCAGTTGCATACATTATGTACAGCTTTTTGCATGTCAATCCTATTTCAATCAGGAGGTTAAGAAAGAAAAGAAAAAGGAATTACTACTTGGTGAAGTTTAGGGGCGCATCAAAGAAGAACATCCAGTTATCTGAAAAGGCCATTAAAATACCCCTCCGTTTTCTAACTGCTTAGCTGTGAGGCCAGATTTTCTTCATGACCTTGAGCCTGCCCAGCCTTTCGCAACAGGATGCATGCAGAAGCAGGCAGGAGACTGTTTTCTCCTAGTCCAGAGAGTGAAGAGATTTGCAAAAATGCAAAGCAATGCTATTCTTCTCACCAAATCTTTTTCTTTTGGAAGATCTACCTTTCATTACAAAGATTTAAGCTAACATGCAATTTAAAATACTTGAAAATTGGGGCATCTAGCCGTCTCAGTCAGTAGAGCAGTCTACCCTTGATCTCAGGGTTGTGAGTTCGAGCCCTCCATGTTGGGCATAGAGTTACTTAATTAAAAAAATACATGTATTAAAAATATTTTTAAATGGGTGCATATTTTAAAATTTTCTGTTAATTGACGATGTTATAACCCCCATGACCAAAGTCTTTGAGGTCCTTATAATTTGTACATCCAAGAGTCCTGAGACGAAAACATTTGAAAACAATTGGGTTAGATGAATTTCTGAGTTTTTTTCAAAGTTGGAGGTCATGGATTTCCTTTCCCTACTCATGAATTTGTAGTGAATTTAGTCCATCTTGAAAGATAATGTTCATTAATGAGCTAAATTTTTCATCATTTTCTGTTTGAGAGTCCTTTTGTAGTGAGAGCTCATTTATGCATTTTAGTTAAGTTGAAGCTTACCGTTCCCTAGAAATAAATAAAATACTTACCTGAGTGAAATATTGCATTCTCTGGTACCCAGAACACAGTCACACCTATGAAATAGCTTTTATTCACTTTAATTGTGATGATTAATATATGCTAAGGGTTGGAGCCCTCCTAGAGGGAAGAATCACAGCCATGTGCTTCACTCCCCACTTCCCCCAAGGTTTTAAGCTAATTCCTGGAGATAAGAAACAAGTGCTTCACAACTCTTTGCAAATAACTTTTGAAGCGTATTGAGAGCAACATGCTTTCCAATTAATTGTGTTTTCTTGTGGTAAATGATAACGAGTCTTTAAATGACTTGGAGGTGGGAGTAGGGTCCATTACCTGGTAACTTTGTTTTTCCCAAGGCTGCCTGGCTTTCTAACCCGGAAAGTAGACACATGGAATTAGAAGACCAGGCTCAATGATTTTGAAGAATAGCCTTATTCTCTGAATAGTATTTGCTATTTGGCTAAATGAGAAAGATGGCAATGTTCATTTTTTGACTGTTTCAGTTGGGATTCATCTGTGACAATGGGGCATCTCACAAATGACGGAGGATGGAAAAGTAAATGCATTTCTCTCTAAAGGAGTCATTTTTACTGTTCCTTTGGGGGTGGAGGAGCACCTTTCTAAGAGGATTTATTTGGCTTCAGTTGTTAGAGAATATTTAACAAGAATGGGGCTCTGTGGAGTTTTTTTGTCTTTTTGCTATTGTAAATCATAAAATGTGGGTGGTTTTAAAATAAAACATCTTTTAACCTTTTTACTCCCAGCGCATGATCTATCTTACACGTTAAATAGATCACTTAAAGATCTTTTGATAGAAGAATTTTAATGGATAGCAAAGAGCATAATTACATGGTCAAGCAGAGGAGCACAGTTTCTTAATTTACTGTCAAATTACCCTAAAAGTTTAAATTAGCATAATTAAGTAGAATAAGTTATAAGATCTATTACTTTATGTATTTTTATGTGCTTTCTCTCTCTGAGTCACTGCATTTAACAGGAGCCTTCCAATTTAATTATCTTCTCTAAGGCAGGGCAGGTGTGAGGCACAAATTGTAACGATATATCAGAGCACAGCCACAAATGAAATTGTTTCCAACTTCACTGGAGTCTCTTTGCTTCTAATCCATTCCTTATGTTTGTGCTAGTCTGTTGGCTTTTCCTTATTTTGACTGCCACTTGCAGAAAGAACACTTTTATATCATGATTCAGTATACATATAACATATGTTATATTAATTTTAATTACATACAATGACTGCTTTTACTGTATGCAATGCATTCTTTAACATTTTTTTTTAATGTTTATTTTTGAGAGAGATGAGGAAGGCAGAGAGAGAGGGAGACAGAGAATCCAAAGCAGGCTCTAGGCTCTGAACTGTCAGCACAGAGCCGGACCTCAGGCTTAAACCCACAAATCATGAAATCATGACCTGAGCCAGAGTCGGATGCTCAGCCAGTTGAGCCCCCAGGTGCCCTATACTCTAATTTTTAAGTTCCCTTTGTAAAAAAAAAAATTTTTTTTTAAATACTGGTTTCAGGATCCCTTGCAACCAGCTCATTTGAAAACACTGCCTCAGACAACTCTCTCTGCCATTTACCACAATGGTTATTTACAATCTTTTCTGTACTCCTATGTGGTCATTTCTGTCAATTTTAGCAGATGCCCTGGCCTCGTGCTTTACAGAGCCATTGAGTTGTGACTTCCTCAGCTTGTCACCAACTTGGAAGTTTCTGTACTGGTACCATCTGTGCATCTGTCTTCTCTCCATCCCTTAATGGACGAGGTGCCCTTTCTGCACGCAGACTCTGGATATCACCATTTGAACTATAGTCTCACCCTGCTGGGCCAGGATGACTGGAAGCAGTGCCTGGAGTGTCTGCCAAATCCCCTGAGTTTTAAGGTTGAACATGCTCCGCCCCCCAAGACCCAGCTGCCTATGCATCTTGATACCACAAAAGTCTGGTAATCTCCACCAACAAGACAGAAGGTAAAAGGCAAAAAGGGATGAATTTTTGACACTGGCTTGGTGCCCACAGATCAAGGAAGAGGGGGTAATGGAGCTTGATAGCCTCCTACCGGGTCTCACTTCTTGCGCAAAAGGAGTTGAAATTGATTACCTTGGAGAAGCCAAGGAAGGTTGTATCTGGCTCTCAGAATGATTGCTGGCAATTGCTTTACTAGCATTTCCTGTAAAATAAGCAAAAAGCTGATATGGTATAGAAATAAAGCAAAAACTGACATTAACTCAGGTTTGAAGGCCACAGTGAGTCTTCTCTGATTTGAGGCTATGCGAAGTGTGTCAGGTTGAAAGATGGGAAGTGGTGGTGTCTGCATTAATGGTACAAGTCTTAGGTGACTACCTTAAATTGGAGTTGGAAATTCCTGTTTAGATATCTCAAACCTGTCCTCCCTTAAATTCTTAATTTCATTAATGATATCACTATCTACTTAAGTATATAGGTAGACTAGTTTCTTGAACTTGAACCTGAAATTCATTGACTATACCGTGTCATGTCTTGACTCTAGACCTGTGCGTTTGGTAGTGCCTCTACCTGGAGAACCCATCCTAAGCATCCCTTATGTTTTCTAGGGCTCCTTTCCTGACTACCCTCCAAATCCTTGCTCTTTATTAACATAGGACTCTTTAATTCTCCCTTGCTAGAATTCGGGACAATGTATTGTAATCGCTCGGTGACTTTCCCCCGTCTGAGCCCTTACTCTGCTCCTGCTGTCTGTAGACATAAGCCCTGTGAAGTATTGTATTGTAGAATATCCACAGCACCTGGCTGATCATCTGACATAGGTGCTCACTTAATATTGCAAAATTGAATGAAATAAGCAGTGTGAGGATGAGGATAGGCTTTGATTCCTTTAGAGTGGTGGTGTCAGCTAACTGCCTCTTGTGTGGAAACGGGGGAGAACCAAGAATAACTTTACTAAGGAGAATAGGGTTAGCGCATCATGCTGGTTTCTTTTGAATTGGAACCTTCCATTTGGATTCAGTTTATTTGGGGTGTCATAAGTTACCAGAACAGCAGACACACCCAGTTTAAAATATAAATTCATTCAAGGAAAACATTACGTTGGCTTTTCTATGCCATTGTTCAGTAAATAATTGAGAGTTTACTGGTGAACGAAATGTTGCTATGACTGAATCAGACCAAATGAGCCCTCCTGAATTTGAGAATTTGCTCTGTTTCGAAATATTACTAGATTGATCTAAATTATTGCCTTCATGTTGCTTGCATAACGTAATCCCATACTTTGGCAATATTTTATGTGTTTGTAAACTCTCTGTCCCATTTTACTGGGTCCCATGAGGACAAATGTGTCTTGTCAGCTTGGTGACAAGGATTTGGTGTCCCAAATTCAGCATAGGAATTAACCTGTGGTTGGAACCAAATAGGTACTTAAATGAAAGCTCTGTGGGATCCTACATAACATCCTATTCTTCTCAAGGCTGAAGGTAAAAAATTGGGTCTTTGTGATTCTTCTTCCATTGGAGCAAAGTGCAAAGAAAGCGGGTGTTAGTTAGAGCTTTCTGGCCCACTGGTAACCTAACTCAAACTGGGTTTTATTCAAAATGGACACTGATTTCTTGTTTCAGCTAGGAATGTGTTCCCCAACAGAAACAGGCAGCTAACATCTTAAATAGACACAAGTTAATCTTCTGTGACAGAGAAGCCAAAGGAAGGCCATCTAAGATGGGTAGAGGTGCTCATGGCGGTCATTTTGGATTCTCTGACCTCATGCCCACCATTCTTTTTGTTTTACTTATTTTGAGAGACTGAGCACAGGTACACGCAAGTGGAAGAGGGAGAGAGAGACTCCCAAGCAGGCTCCACGCTGTCCATGCAGAGCCCACCTCGGGGCCCAGTCTCACGAACCGTGAGATCATGACCTGAACCAAAATCAAGAATGGGACGCTTAACTGACTGAGCCACCTGCACACCCCACATGCCCACAATTCTTAATATGTGACAGGGAAAGGAAAAGGGCAAGCCATTCATTCTCTTTAGCAAGTCTTGGCCTTTTCTTCCACCCAAGGACCTTGGCTCTAACTGTGGTCACATTAAAAAGAAGGTTAGGAGAAAAAAAAAAAAAGGAAATCAAGAATGGTAAATGGAACTTTCCTCACCAGCTAACAGTACCTCTCACACTTTTAGATTGGGAAAATGCAGGAGATGGTTGGCTTTTTTTTTTTTTTTTCTTGGTTAGATCCAGAGGCTCAGGTACCCCTATAACGTGGTATCCAAATGGATTAGAAATACAGAAATCTATGTTACAGTGTAGGCCACTTGAAGGGAGATAGTCTGATCATCGAGGTCAAGCTCTCTATCAGTTGCTGAGGATCCTGGCTTTGCTTGCTTCCTGTGTGGGCCACGGTTTTCTTGTGCAGCCTTGTTCTTCCTGGACCTCCTAATTGCCTGTTTTTCCATGAACAGAAGTAACGTGTTTTTTTTTTTTTTCTTTTGCTGTTATAAGGATGCATTCTGCTAAGTATACAACTTTTTGGATTAAAAAGGTTTTTTTTTTTTTTAATGTTTATTTTTGAGAGAGACCGCAAACAGGGGAGGAGTAGAGAGGAAGAGGGAGACACAGAATCAGAAGCAATCTCCAGGCGCTATGCTGCCAGCTTAGACACAGGGCTCCAACTCATGAACTGTGGGATCATGACCTGAGCTGAAGTCGGACGCTTAACCAACAGAGCCACGCAGGCACCCTGGATCTTTTTTTTTTTTTTTTTTTTTAATTAACTAGCTGCTTTCTAGACTTGGTATACAGCTGTCATCCTGAAGTTTCCTTTTATTCTTGAATTCTACTTCTTCTTGGATTCTATATCTTCCTCTTAGATATATTTTTAATTTGGCTGGAGTCTATTTTGAAGTAAGTTTTCAGAAGAGTGCATGGCAAGCATACTTTGAACTCCTGCTTATCTGCTCTCATACTTAATTGGTAATTTGGCTGGGTATGAAATTCTTAATTCAAAATAATTTTCCCTCAGCATATGAAAGGAATTTCTTTCTAGCAGCCAATGTTACTAAGTTTTGTGCCTTCATATGGACTTTTCTTTGGAAGCTTAGACTGTTTTCTTTCTCCTTGATCTTGTGAACTTTCATGAGAATCTTTTTTCATTTATCCTGCTCAGTACCTGTGGGCTCTTCCAGTGTGAAGACTTGTGTTCTTTAGCTCTTAGAAATTTACTTCTTTCATTCCTTCTTTTCCATGATTCCCCTGCACCCCCATTTTTAGGGGATAAATTCAATGGGTTGATGTTAGATCTCCTGGATTAACTCTCATGTTACCGTAATCAAAGTTTCTGCCTTCGTTCCTTCCCCCTGACCAATTTTCTGAGAATTTCATCATCCTTTCATTTTGCCCTTCTATTGAATTTTTAACTTCAAAAGTCAAAATTTCAATTCCTGTATTCTTTTCCTTTTATAATGTGTTTCATTTCTTGTGTGTATTATGTGTTTTCCGAGGTGTTTGACTACACTCATATCCAGTCCGCCCAACCTCCATTCTCTTCTTTTTCATGAATTACTGTCTCTTTTCTCTCTGGGTCAGTTCTGTTTCATACATGTCTTTCTCTTTTATTCCTTTAGCATTCCTCAAATCAGGTGATCCTTGATTACCCATCTGTATTCACAAATGAAGGACCAGGTTATGGTTCTAGGTAGTTCATTTAATTTCCCTTTTCTTCCAACCATTTTCCCTGCTGATGTTTTCCTTTGTTGGCAAGGCTGGCTGTGAGTTCTGAAACTGAGGGCACGGTGTATCAAAGAGCAGGTTTCAGTTTGGGGCATAACAGGGTGGAGCCAGTGTAATGTGTTGAGGTTCCCTCAGTGCTAGAGAAAAGGTTCCTACTGGGTGCCCTCCCTCCTGGCAGATCACGGCCTGTTTGGGAGAGTACGTGTCTGACTTTGGACCAGGGAACAGTCCCATCCTGCCCTCCTAGGATAGGGAAGGGGAGCTCAAGCTTGGCCCTCCATTTTATAGGCAGTGCTTCAGACAGACTCTTCTTTCAGTTCTTAACACTTCCAATTGCAGTTCCTGCCAACTGCCAACTCTGCTCTGGCTTTTGCTTGCTTGTGTCCCAGGCTTTCCTGTGCTTTACTTCTCAGTGTGCTCTCATCTTACTAACCTCGTTAGTCCCTGGATGTGCCTCTGTGGGTTACAATGGGGCAATGCCTTGCTTCTTAATCTAGAAGCCCTGGAATATTACATTTTTAAAAACTTACTTTATTTTTGAGAAAGTGATACTCACATGCTGAAAACATAATTCAGAAAGTATAGAAGGAGACGCAGGGGCAAGTAAGATGCCCTCAAACCTGGCTTTCTATTCTCTAGGTCCCCTTCGGAGCAACCACTGTTAGCACTTTCCTTTCTGCTTCCAGAAGATATATGATGTGCACATTGAAGAAGAATCACTTTGGTAGTTTTGTGTAGAATGGACCAGGGTTGGAGAGAGGCAGGAGGAGAGGAAAGCTGGAGTTTGGGGGTGCAATAGTGACAGCAGTGACCTCATGGGATGGGAGTGAGGGGCGGGTGCTTGTCGGTGCTGGCCAGTGGCTGGGTGTTAGCAGCATGGCTGGATGGCTGGAGTAAATGGGGGCATGAAGAGCAGGACTCTTGGTTGGCTTTTGCAGTGGACGAAGGGTGGGGTTTTATTTGCATTAACCCAGTGACTTTACAGAGAATTGGAATGCTTTCATTGTCCCCTAAGTCTATGAAACTTTGATAATTTGCTGTCTCTGCTCATGTTACTATTTCTTTTACACATTTCCTTAGCCCACTGGAGGGTTTCTAAGACTAACATTCTAAAGGAATTTTAGGGGCGCCTGGGTGGCTCAGTCGGTTGAGCGGCTGGCTTCGGCTCAGGTCATGATCTCACAGTTCGTGGGTTCGAGCCCCGCGTCGGGCTCTGTGCTGACCGCTAGCTCAGAACCTGGAGGCTGCTTCTGATTCTGTGTCTCTTTCTCTCTCTGCCCCTCCCCTGTTCACACTCTCTCAGAAATAAATAAAATGTTAAAAAAAAAAATTTAAAGGAATTTTAACACGATAGTAGTTACTGACTCTGTATTATTTCTACTTCCTATAGCAAACTGGAAACTCAGCAACCAAGTCTAGCCCAGGGGCATATTTGGTTGGGCACAGTGTTTTGTTTTCACTTTGAATCGACATTTTAAAAAATGGAGAGCACCCTCCAAACTTGGATTTGTGGCTTCTCTTGACAAAGAGGAAGATCTAGCCTCACTGAAATGGTCTTCCTCATAGTTGTAAGGAGCTGTCTTCCTAGCTGCTGCCCCCTGAGGACAGGCTGTCCCTTCTCCACTTGGCTACAGCCCCTACCACTCTGTGTCTGCATGTGAACTTGGCCTTACCGTCTTGACTCATTTAGTTACCTGCCAAGCCCCTGTGGTCCTGCATTAGTCATCCTGGCTATAGAGATAAATCCTTAAAGGATTCCAAACTATCAGAGAAGCTCTCTGTAGCTTAGTGTCTTTTAGTATACTTTCTTGTGGTTAGATATATATTTTTTTTTCTCTAGGCACAAATGAATGGGATCATATGGAAACTTTAGTTCTAAAAGTTGAAATCTAAACCTAGAGAATACCAGTAATTTTGTTGAAAAAGACAATACCATCTAGCCAGACTGACGTAAATATTCTTGATGACGTGGTTTACAGGGCAGTGAGGTGACAACTGGAATTCTTCTTCTGAAGTTCATAAGCTAAGAGACGGGATAACTTGATTTTCCTTAAGACAATAGCAATGTGTTTGTTTTAAAAAAATTTTTTTAAGTTCGTTTTTGAGAGAGAGCGAGAGCAAGTGGGGGAGGGGCAGAGAGAGAGGGAGACACAGAATCTGAGGCAGGCTCCAGGCTCTGAGCTGTCAGCACAGCGCCCAACGCGGGGTTGGAACTCATGAACCGTGAGATCATGATCTGGACCAGAGTCTGGATCGATGCTTATCCGACTGAGCCACCCAGGTGCCCCAATAGCAATGTATTAACATGGAAGAAAGTGGAGCTAAATAAAACAGTTTTAATTGCATTGTGGAAGCAGTACCTTATGAAATCCTTCTGGATAAAATCTTTGCCTCTTCAGTTAATAAGGAAAAGGTATACATCCTTTGTTGCAGCGTAACAGTTGGAAAGAACCTTGTCATTTGAGATAGTTTATTGGATTGATGTGCCCCAAATTTACCTCTTTTGGAAGCCATATTTCCCTAAGACCATCCTAGGGAGTACCCTTTGTGTGTGTAGGTCGACCTTGGACTAACCCCAAGATTTCCAGTCACCAGGACGTAGGAAGTAGAGGGAGTAGTATTACACATGCTTGGAACCCAGCCCATTAGAAAAAGCCACATGCGGTTTCCAGTGTTGGCCCTCCTTGTCTTCAGTTTTGAGTCACTCACTGAATACTTGATCTGAATTCCCCATACTGCTTACATAAACAGTTCCATGTACTTCTCAGGAAGTGTGTGACATAATTTTGTGATTGAAGTTAAGATTCCAATAATAGCAACACACGATCACAGAAAAGGTCTGGTAACCTAAGTAACTTTGATTAATTTATAAAGGTACATGTCTCAGCATGTAAGCAGACAGACGGGGGAAGCCGTAGACTGTGGTAGCAGGATGAATTGAGATGATGATTCAAGAACCGTGGGTTCCAGTCCCAGCTTTGTCTCTGTCTTGCTATGTGATCTTTGAGCAAATTTCCTCTGCCTCTGCTTTTCCTTTTGTATAAACTGAGGTGGTTGAAGGATGGACAGTTTTCCAGGCAGTGTTCCCATCTCTGACATCTGATTTACTCCATAGTCTTGGGTTGAGAGATTGAGAATCTTGGGCATACGCTCCTCAGTGATGGTCTGATCCACGATCTTGTCGGCCTCTTCTTCCCTGAGGCAACAGTGTCATGTGTAATTTCTGCTGTTGGTGAGTCTTCATGACCATCTTCAATTCCTGCTGTATGCAGTGCATCTGGAGATCCTGTGGGAAGTAAGACTGGCTTTGTGGGGACAGCATCTTTTCTGTCACGGTTTCAGAATGCCAGTTCTTTTCCTTCTAGGTGTTTTCTTATTGTCGGGCAGTGGTTTCTGAAATTTAGCAATATTGTTTTCTTTAATCTCCCCCATCTCCTCCCACCCTGGCCCTCTTGAAGACTGTTTTGGAACCTGAAGAGGCTAGTAACACGGCAAGTCTTAGAATCGGAGATTAGTTTAGTGAATGGCAACACTGTAAGGGACAGTGGGCCAGAGGGCCTGGAGGCGATGCCATGTACACCCCTCTGATACATTTGCCCACCCTGGTCCTGGGTGAGCAGGTATGGAAGTAAGATGAAGCCTGCTGATATGAACCAGCTCTGCTTTCTGTCTCCAGCACTCAACAGGGACAGGTGTATTGTACTTGCCCCGAACGCATGACAAACGGAAGCGGCCATGTCCCCCTGAGCACATTTGTGGGGTAAGCCAGGAGGAGGGGAGAGAAGATACAAAGGAGAGGAAATAGCTAATACAACCACAGCTGGACGAAGGCTGGAGAGGATGGGATTGGAGCGTAGGTAGAGTGTAAGGGTTTATCAGACATGAGATGAAATCTTGTGATCACAGAAAGCTGTGAAATAACAGAATAGTAAATGGTTTGAACACAAGGTAGATGGGGCCTTCAGGAATTGCTAATCTTCTGATTGGTCCTCAATAAAGTAGGGAAGTCTTAACTGTCCTCATCTCTCTGCCGACCTCCTGATCTTTCTGTGTTTTATTTGGTTTTCAGTGGATCTTTATGTTGTTCGGATTGATATTTGAAGGAGAATAACTGTAAACATCAGGGACTTGGCTCTGCTCTACATCCGCTAACTATTCCTTTCCCGAATCTGTAGAGTGTGGTGTCTAATCACGCATTTAAATAAGAGGGATTGCCTCGTGTGCTGAGAACCAGAGACTGTCATTTTGTCCTGTTCCTGGTACAGGGAACTTTTTTTGCTGTTAGAAACCTGCTGTTACCATGGAATAGGACGGTGACAATAGCTCTCTTCAAAGGTTATTCTTCAGAAGCTTTGTTGCTAAATATGTTGGCCCAAGAAGGCTTGACCTATGTCCCTTTTAGTATTTGGAAAATCACTAGAGTCTTTTAAAATTTTTTAATGTTTACTTACTTTTGAGAGAGAGAGAACAAGATAGAGAGCAAGCACAAGTAGGGGAGGGGCAGGGAGAGAGGGAGAGTTACAGAAGCCGGGCTTAAGCCCATGAACTGTGAGATCATGACCTGAGCAGAAGTTGGATGCTCAGCTGACTGAGCTACCCAGGTGCCCCTAGAAAGTCACTAGAGTTTCAATGCTGAAGAAATTCAGGAAGCAGCCAGAGGATCTCTTAGGCTATCCTTCAAGTTCTATTTTACTTACATATAAAATTGATTTTTATATTTACCTGGGCCCTTAGAAATGGTCACACATAATAACACTGGGTTTTGTACTTGATCTCATTCACATTACTTTGTGTGATTCTGATCTCTCGATGCTTGTTGAAAGCAAAGAGATGACAAGCTGAGGGTAAGTCACTCTTTTGGGCTCCTGGTTTAATTGTAAATAAAGCAAAGCCCTTTGTTGAGACCTAAAGAAGGGAAGCTAGGTCTTTAGGGAAGACTTTGCAAAGACATCCTGGAACACTGAGCCTAAGAGTCTCAGAATGTTAAGGTTAAAATTTTGTATATCAGCAAAGTCTGATATACAATATATCATATATATATATATATAGTTAGACTTTGCTGAGTGGAAGAGGGACAGAGAGAGGGGGAGAGAATCCCAAGCAGATGCTGCGCTGTCACCATAGAGACAAAGGCAGGGCTTGAGCCCACAAACCGTGAGATCATGACCTGAACTGAAACCAAGCGTCAGATCCTTAACCGACTGAGCCACCCAGGTGCTCCTACATCGCTTTTATTTCTACTAAAACTTCTATCTTGTGCAGCAGAAATTACCAGCTGCCTGGTAGATAAAGCTGAAATTCCTTAGCCTGGCATTGAAAACTTCTGTAGTTTTTCTACTCCCTTCTCCTCCCTGTTCACATTGTTCTGTTGTCTGAAATCTGTCACGAGCCATTCCAGCGTGTTTGTGTGCTGGGGATGGGACCGTATCCCTACCTTCCTCTCCCACTTAGAGTGCTCTCTTGCCCTCACCTGTGGTCTACTCTTTTTTCACCAGATGCCCCCCATGGTCACAAAGCCTTCCTCATTTGCCTGTGTCTTGCCCTTGGCAAAGGCTCCCTTTTCTGGATTCCTGTAGGATTTTTGCTAACCATATTATCACCTATGTTTTCATGCGAAAGCCCTGTTTTCCTCAGTGATTGTAAACTGTTCCAGGGCTGTGATCATGTCAAGAATGTAACCAGAGCCTAAGGGGACAAGAGCATCTGGCTCCAGGGGTCCCATATAGACCAGATTCGGCCACTCGTGGCTGACAAAATCCAGAAGCAGATGAGTGGTGGTGAAACTGGACAGGGATTTGTTTCCGTGAGGCCAGCACTGGGAAGACTGTGGACTTATGTCAAATACTGCCTGCAATGTGCTGAAGATACTTCTAGGTTTATGTCAGGGAAAATGTGGGACAGAGGTCAGGGGGTACATGTAAGTGGGCAGGAAAGGTCAGGTCCATCATTATCATGGGGTCAATCATGCAGGGTCTTGCTGGCTCAGGGTAGTCGTTCGAGGGGGTAATTTCAGTTCCCATCAGGGGATGCTTTGCCTGCATGTCTTTTGCCTGAGTTCAGAGATAACCTAGAAAGAACTTCACCAGGTAGAAAGTATAGAATAATTCAAGAAAAACATCTTCTTTTTCATCAAACAATGTGAGGACAAAGATAAAAACGAACAGGCCCCGAGATGGACTGAACAAAGAACTGAGTGAGGAAAACTGGGTTAGAATCTCACTTCTGCTTCTAAGAGTCAGGGAGAACTTTACCATGTCTCCTGATCTCTCTGGGCCTCAGTTTTTGCTGAAGGGAAGGGAAATAAGTCCTTTTCCAGGTCCTAAATCTCCTGTTATATGAATGGCTCCGGTGATTGGATTTGGAAACATTATCTGTGTTGCAGCCTTCCTGTCCCAGTTAGAAGCAGAGGAGTAGAGCGGTTTACAAAAGCAATATATAACAATAAAGACAAGAGAGCGAGAGTTCCAAAATAAAGTGGAAGGATTTTCCTTACAGTCACGGAAAGTGACGAGACAACTTTCAGAAAATAATGTAAAGCTCAACTGGAGACAAAAGACAGTATCTCCTCTTAGGATTCATTTACTTGGCTCTCCGCCTCCGGCTGTCCTAAATTGGATTAGCTGCCCCTTCTTTCCATTCCTCTGAGTTCCTGGTTGAATTGGCAATAGCAAGCACTTACCAAACCATTAACTTGGCTTTCCTGTTATAAAAATCAAATCTACCCCTTCTTCCCTGCCCCGCCCGCGATCTGGAAGACAATCAGAATTCCTTTTAGTTCCGCAATGCATCACTGCTTTTCTTTCTACTTTTCTTTCCTCTTTATATCCTCCTTCCTCGAAATGAAGATGAGACTACTTTTCACAAGAAATTGCTCTTGGAAGAAAGGACTGACTTCCCATTTACCAATTAAAATTGTTTCCATGGGTAGGGATCTCACTATACTAAATCTCAGACTAGGAGCAGGTAAGTAGAAACATTTTAACTATCTTTGGAAAACTAAAACTTCTAGAATCTGAGTTGTTTGGGATAGTCTTGAAATTCTGGCCAAATGCTCTCTACTACCATTGTTTATCAAATTTTCTTCTAATATAAACCATTTTTGAAAACTGAATCCAAATGTTTCTCTTTTCTGCTAAAACTTCATTCTTTCTCTTCCCCATCTTTGCGTTGGGGGAATATTTTTGGTTCGGACCTTATCTCAAAGCCATTCTAACAAGATCTTTTTCTAAAACCTCTGAAGTAACACAGTTCTCCTTGGCTTCTGTGTCATTGTGAATCCCAGACATTTTCTGATCCCTTTAGATGTTGATTATTACACTGTTGGCCTTTACTCCTGGTGACTGCCCCCCCCCCCCCTTTCAAAGTGGCAGTTGCTGTGATTGAATGAGTTTTAAATTGTCTCAGTAGGAGTTCTTTATGGCTTGGATCCCTTTGGATTTTCCATCATTTCAGGCAGGGGAATGAAAATAAAAAGTATGAGGCTCTGTCAGATATGTGTTACTGGAACTGAGACGCTGCACCTCCTAGGACGGCTGCAGGGTGATAGCACAGCTTCAACATTAATCACTAGGAGTTTTGTTTCTTACACTGGATTCCAAACCACCTATTATCCTTGTGGGACACATCTTACAGGCCTTGTGTCATTGGTTGCTCCAAAGCTGTTGTGGCAAGGACTGAATTCAATTCTGCTAACCCTTATCTTTGATTAGTTACATGGTTCCTGACTTCAGCACATTTATGTTAATCAACTTAAAATGTCCAGTTGGGTGAAAAAAATCAGACAACTTGAAGTAAACAAAAGAGAGAACATGAGAGATTTCCTTGGTTTGCTCCTTCAGGGTCTATGGGTAGAAACTCCATGGTGACAAATTTTATGTTGTTTTCAAAAGCAAGAGTCTTAATCTAACGTGTGTGTGTGTGTGTGTGTGTGTGTGAGTGTGAGTGTGAATCAGTGATATGTGTAAGATTTAATAGATGGAGGCAGAGATGAGAGGAAAGAAAGAGACCAAGTTATGGAGCCAAGAAGGCCTTTATTGGGATCTGCAATTCCTGGGCGAGGTTCCGTGACTCCGGGAGTGGGGAGTCAGGGAAGTCACGCCTGGTACAGGAGGGGCGAGGTATTTTATGGGTGAAAGACTTCTGGTCCGGTCCTGGGAGGGCAGACCACCAAATAAGGGCACTTTAGGGACGTGGCGGGATGGGATAGGTTGCCTCCTCTGTCAGGGTGGTGGGAAGCTGGGGCTCCATGATTGGCTGTTTTCAAACTGGCGCGGAACATTCCAGGTCTGCAGGTGAGGGGTGGGGGTCGTCGGTGCATGGTGTTTTTCCAACCCACAGCAAAATGGCTGCTTGGTCACCATGCCAAGGTGACTCCCAAGGTGACTCTTACAATATGTTTATTTTTGAGAGAGAGGGAGTGTGAGCTGGGGGAGGGGCAGAGAGAGAGGGAGACAGGATCTGCAGCAGGCTCTGCATGATCAACACAGCCTGATGTGGGACTTGAGCTTCCTAACTGTGAGATCATGACCTGAGCTGAAGTCGGACATTTAATCTACTAAGCTACCCAGGTGCCCCTGACTTTGTAAATTTTAACCCACATTGACTAATGGATACTAATTTTTGCATACTTTTGGACAACATAGCTGATTGAACAACAATGGAGAAACTCAGATTTTATCTGACAAATTTATTGTCACGGTGGACTTAAAATTCCTATATATTGGGGGAGTGTTCTACTTATAAGAACTTATAGATGTGTTAGTGAAAGACAGTAGTAAAGTGAAAGAAGCATTGTTTCCTTAGTTACTTTAGGGAGGTGTTTCTACACATTGCTATCTGTGCCACCAGCTTCCAGTAGCCTAACTCACTAAACTAAGTGACATCATTCCTTCAGTGCGAGTGCGTTTGGATTTGCAGTTTTTTTTCCCCCCTTCCTTTTGGAGTTTGACATTTCATCTTTCAGTCTAAGTAAATTCTCAGTCACAAGAGATACTCCTAGTAGCCAAATGTATTTAGAAATGTTATTTAAGTCTTTTTTTAAACTGAGATGACTAGTTTCATAACATAGAGACTAAACGTCAGAACAGATGTTAAACACATTCCCCCTCCAGTTCTAGAGATTATATCAAGTATTATATAATGTGGAGTATTTGCTCTGTTTACGTAGCCAAACTATCGAAAGATAAAAATATATCATGGTTGTTCCTAATAGCTTTGATATTTAAGTCTACTTACAGATTACTTAACTGTGGGTATTTATTTTAATTTATTGAAATATAGATGGCTATTCCGTGTGTTAAAAGTACATCCGGGGTGCCTGGGTGGCTCAGTTGGTTAAGCGTCTGGCTTTGGCTCAGGTCATGATCTCATGGTTCGTGGGTTCGAGCCCCACGTCAGGCCCTGTGCTGACAGCTAGCTCAGAGCCTGGAGTCTGCTTCGGATTCTGTGTCTCCCTCTCTCTCTGACCCTCCCCTGCTCACGCTGTCTCTCTCTGTCTCTGAAAAATAAAAAAACATTAAAAAATTAAAAAAAGTACATCCATAACTGAGACCCAAATTATATTACAGACACAGTTTGGGGGTGACAGAAGCATGTTCCCATTTAGAAATCTGTTTATTACATAAACCAGATCTGTCAGAATCAATTATGTAGATTTAGATAATTTTGATACTTCCATATATACGATATAAGGAATCTTCTTAACCAGATTTTTGTGTTTACTTTTTAAGTTTTTTACCCATTCTGAAAATTTTTTTTTATGTTCTTTTATTTATTTTTGAGACAGGGAGAGATAGCGGGAACAGGGGAGGGTCAGAGAGAGAGGGAGATACAGAATCTGAAGCAGGCTTCAGGCTCTGAGCTAGCTGTCAGCACAGGGCCCGACGCGGGGCTCGAACCCACCAACCATGAGATCATGATCTGAGCCAAAGCCAGACGCTTAACCAACTGAGCCGCCCAGGTGCCCCAGTTTTTTGCCCATTCTGTAGAATTGGACCCTATTACCTGCTTTTTGCTGCTAGGCATTTAGTTTTCTGATCCACTTGCATGGCATCATGCATAAAATTCAAGTCTTAGTTGAACTGAGTGTTGGATGGTTGGGAGAAGCAGAGGATGATGGTGGTGGAGCCTGAAGCAAGGAGAGAAAGTAGGGAAATGCCGGATGTATTAAGAAATACCGTAGTGCTGGTTGGCTGCAACCTGGGGCAAATGATGGGCATCAATGAGAACTGGACCAGAGAGCCATGAGTCTTATTGCCAAGGCCTTGAATGCCAGGCTGGGCTGGTGACTTAGTTCAGGAGTCCTCGGGAGCGCGATGATAGTTTTTAAACATGAAGAAGGGTGTGGCCAGTTTTTTTGAATTAATTTTCCACTAGCCAAGGTTTGGCTTTCATGAGTGTTCCGTATTTGCCAAAGCTTTGTTGGCATTGAATTAATACTTGTTTTTTTATTTTTAATTTTATTTTTGAGAGAAAAGGAGAAAGAACACAAGTGGGGGTGGGGCAGAGAGAGCGGGAGACACAGAATCTGAAGCAGCCTCCAGGCTCTGAGCTGTTAGCACAGAGCCCAACACAGGGCTTGAACCCACCAACTGTGAGATGATGACCTGAGCTGAAGTTGGAGGCTTAACCAACTAAGCTACCCAGGTGTGCCTGTTTTTTTCTTTTAATTTTAAATGTAAGTTTTTTTTTTTTTAAACCTCCCATTTATCTGTGTTGATGATTCATTACTAGAGAAGGGTTGGTATAACTGCAATAAAATGCTAGATCATGCCATTACTTGATACTATCCTATTAAAGAGAAAGAAAAACATGGTTATAGACCGCCATTTTTAGACCAAGCCTCTGGAATATATTGATTGCAAGATGTAGGACACAGAAGCGATGGTTGTTAGTTTCAGAATTCAATAAACTGCTTGACTGGATGTTTGGGCTTAAATTCTTTTTATGAGGGGTAATTCACTAGAAACAGAAGAATCTCTCTACATGGTACCTCACTGTGAACTGGATCTACTTGATGGCCCTGGTCCTGATGGGGAGTGGAAACTCTGGCCCCCAGTGATTGTTCCACCCTGGTATTGTTTGTTCTCTGTGTCTTGGTCTTGTCTGACCCTTATTAGTGTGAAATCACAGCTTTACTTTCTCAATTTTCCACAACACCATTTTTTTCTTTCTTTTTAAATTTAAATTAAAAAAAATTGTTTTATTTTTGAGGAGACAGACAGAGAGCAGGGGAAGGGCAGAGAGAGACAGAGACACAGAATCTGAAGCAGGCTCCAGGCTCTGAGCTGTCAGCACAGAGCCTGATGCGGGGCTCGAACCCACAAACTGTGACATCATGACCTGAGCCACCCAGGTGACCCTGTTCCTTTTGGTAAGATGGGAGAGAGTGGCTTTCTGAGCAACCCCAGTGGGAAGTTCTTCATCCTGCATCACAGTGAGCCATGTCAGTCTGGTCATACTCTCTGGTCATGTTCTACCCTGCTCACCGCCCTCTTGAAGTGCGATGCCTGCACATCACCACAGCTAAGTCCAGAAGTTGCCCAGTGTCTTGGGCATTTTACGGCTGCTGCCATCTAAGACTGTATAGTCTTTTGGGCAACTATTTCATAAAAAAGCCACTGAATATGTGTAGGAAACTAAAATTCTTGATGTTATGTTTTTCTTTAAAATTTCTTAATAAGTGACCCTTAAATGTCCCTCCATTTGTAAAGCTTTTTTAAAAATATGAATATAAGACAATTTTTGATCCAGTCAATTTTGTCCTTATTCTGCCTCTCATTTCAAATTGTTTGGGTGGCATCCGGGTTCTGTCAGCTTATGTTCTGGCTGTCCCAGCTGGAGTTGGAGAGCCGTATCACTGACTTGCTTGCCAATAACCTGAGTAAGTAAGTGTTAAGGAAGCTGCAGTGTATGCTTTGTAACATATCACAGGAGCACTCTCCTCCCCGAAGTTTAATCTTTCAGCCTGGCCCTTTCTTGACACAAGGAAATCAGATGATCTTTTGAAGGAATCTGTTAATACCTTTCTGAAGCCCAGAGTATTGTGAATGAGTCCAGACGTACCAGGTGTGTTGGTCTGCTGCTGGAGATGGTTATGGTGAGGGATTTGATTAGCTCTGGCAAAGGGAGGGATGAAAGAGTCATGGAAAAAACTAAAGTGTGGTTTATAAGAGGGAGAGCTCTCATTTTACACTATTATTATTTAATTTGGTTTCTCATTTCTCTTGGAGTAATTTCTCAAATGTATGGTGCTCTTGGTCATTGGCTCTTGTTTAAAAGAATGTGAAAAAGCTGATTGGAAGCTCTGTGGGAGTAGGGTGGTCTAGCCGACAGGTGGGCGTTGGAACCCACTGTTTTCCCAGTCTGAATTTCCATACAATAACTGTAGGTCTTATCTGGGTTTTTCCAAAGAAGTCTCCTAATCTCCTACTTAGGGGGTTTCTATATGGCTTCTGACATTTGGAGGAACAAAACTTTGGAGAAGAAAAAGAGCAGTGGAGTCCCATGACTCAGAATGCATATTTTTTATTTAATGCCTTTTCTTTCCCCGTCATTCCAAGTCTTACTTGTGTTGGCTGTAAGTGCCTGAAGTGTGCAGTCCTCATACCTTACATTGTCCAGGGTCTCCAGTTGATGGAAGTTGGTCAAGGTGAGAAGATACCATACTTTAACCTGTGAAACGTTAAGGCAGAGACCGGGGGGGTCCAGCCTCTTTCTAAATAAACTTTCAAACAGTCCCTGAGTTTGTAGGATTTGCAGAGTTATGTCTTACTTCTGCCTTCCAGGTACACACCTGAGCTGTTTTGGCTTGTGCAAAGGCAAATTATTCTCAGTAACTCCTCTGCAGGTTCTTGAGGCTTTAGCAGAGGTGAGGAAGTTAGGTGAGGCATTGCTTTGTCTGCTTTGTCTTCCCCAAATTTGTTGAAATCAATCTTCTATTTACCTTCCTATTCTCTTACCCTCATCTATTTCTTACATACGTACTTTGAATATGGAATATACAATACATATAATGAATATATAAGGAATATATAAGCATATAATTTTAAGTAATATATAAATACACAAATATTTATAAAATAAGTGTCTTGCCATCATTTAGGTGGCTTTGGAAAGGAGAGGTGAACAGAGTGTAGTCAATGTGCTACATTTAACCAGAGGCCTGAAAAGACTGGAAGTTAGTTGAGTTTTTATACAGTTGTTTCTATGTCATATAACTCCCCTATTATTATGAAATTGAAGTTTTTTTTCTCTTAAACATTAACCATGAGGGGCACCTGGGTGGCTCAGTCCATTGAGCATTTGACTCTTGATTTCCGCTCAGGTCATGATTTCACAGTTCATGGGTTTGAGCCTGGTGTCGGGTTCTGTGCTAACAGCATTGAGTCTGCTTGGGATCCTCTCTTTTCCTCTCTTTCTTTGCCCCTCCCCTGCTTGTGCTCTCTTTCAAAATATATAATAATGTAAATAAATCCCAAAACATTTGTCATGAGTTTTTAAAAATGTTTATTTATTTTGAGAGAGAGAGAGGGCACGTGATAGCATGCATGTGAGTAGGGGAAGGGGAGAGAGCGAGCGAGCGAGCAAGAATCCCAAGCAGGCTCTGTACTTTTAGTGCAAAGCCTAACAGGGGGCTCGATCTCACTAAATGTGAAATCGTGACCGGGGCTGAAATAGAGTTGGACGTTTAACCGACTGAACCACCCAGGCATCCCAGAAATTGAAGATATTTCTAAATGACCTACTACTGTTCCTCAGTTTCTGATTTAACCAGTCTACAGGGCAACTGAAGAATGTGGCAGTACGTTGGTGCTTGTGTCTGAGGCCACGTGATGTCCTGGAGCAGTGGGGTGGGACTAGGCAAGGCTCTCTTCTCACTTAACTCTGCGGTGCTTGGAGTTGAATTGCTCCCGGCTGTAGGACCCAGGTCCTTGTTTTGTGAATAAAGGATCTGGTCTTCAAGGTGACTTTGAGGGTAAACAATCTGTGATTCTCTGTGCAAATGCCTGCAGGGGAGGATGGTCTGTGTATGTCTCAGTGCAGGGTCTTTAATGTGGATCCTGAGATTCAGGCCCAGAGAGACAAATCCCTGTGAAATGTCACCTGGAAAGTGGAGCACGGGGGTCTGCTCTGGCTCCCAGCTCTTCTGGTCTTGAGGCTCCAGTTCCTGGAGCAGATTCCAGTTGGCTTTAATGCAAACTCCCATCTGCTCTTCTGTGGCAGCTGCTGTGTTAACTGTGTGAATGAAATCATCCAGCTTGCTCTCTGCTGGGTATAGGCTAGGGGGCTAAAAAGCATGTCACAGTTAGCATTACTTTCTGAGGAAGGTCAATGTGGTATGAGCGCACTCTCCATTGAGACTATACTCCTATAATTAGTCCCACCGATCTATTAAACAAGCCATACTATAGCGAGGAGGGAAGGATTCAGTATAGTTAAGTTACATGAACTAGAGAGTGGAGTTCATGGATCATGTTATATATTTATGCTTTGTTCAATTGAAAGATCTGGACATATTTGTTCCTATAGCCTTATAAATAGATTATGCAACTATTATAGGCAGAGCAGTTCAATATGGTCTAAATTCTAGGTTTATATCAGTTAAAAAACTAGAAACCTTTTCTAAAATAGCTTGAAACAGCAAACAAAGTTAGCTTACAAAACTTACGGGTGCAGGAGTGACTTTCCGCATAGCTAGATCCCAAGGCCAGGTAATTACACCTTACTCTCTCTCCATCTGTTAGTTGTGCTTGTGCATATTGACTTCAGGAAAGACTCCCATGGATCAGGTTCCAAGCCTAGGCCGGTCAGTGTGCTGGGGAGAGCGTATCATGACTGTCCTTCCTCAGGCTGTAGACCTCTGGCAGCCACAGAGAGGAGAGGAAAGTTTCCCAAAGGACCAGGGTGGGTAATAACAATAGCCCCGCCACTACTCTGTTTGATGCATGGGAAGTACAGTCACTTGTGAAAATATAATTTGCAGAACAGGAAACCAGAAAAGAGCAGGATTCAGATTTTTAAAAGTA